>JAQQSK010000580.1:0-16597 GCA_028658325.1 Potorous gilbertii
GTTTTGTGATTTCTTGGTTTGTCCTAAAGTCATTAACATCCATCTGTTCCATTCTAATTTTGAGAGAACTATTTTCTTTAGTGAGCTTTTGAACCTCTTTTTCCACTAGGCTAATTCTGCTTTTGAAAGCATTCTTCTCCTCATTGACTTTTTGAACCTCTTTTGCCAATTGAGTTAGCCTATTTTTCAAGGTGGTATTTTCTTCAGCAATTTTTGGGTCTCCTTTATCAAGGTATTGACCCGTTTTTCATGCTTTTCTTGCATCTCTCTCATTTCTCTTCCCAGTTTTTCCTCCACCTGTCTAACTTGATTTTCAAAATCCTTTTTGAGCTCTTCCATGCCCTGAGCCCATTAGATATCTATTTCAGATGTTTGGGATACAGAGGCCTTGACTCTTATGTCTTTACCTGATGGTAAGCAGTTTTCTTCCTCATCAGAGAGAAAGGTTCGAATCATTTGTTCCCCAAGTAAGTAACCTTCTGTGGTCTTATTTTTTTTTCCCTTTTCTGGGCATTGTCCCAGACAGTTACTTGACTTCTAAGATTCCTCTCCACCCCTGCCTAAATCTGCCCAGCTAGTGCTTGGGGTCTGAGATTCAAATGCTGCTTCCCAGCCTCAGGGCTTTCAGCAGCAGGCCTGGCTGCTCTTCAATGGGAGCTTAAGTTCTGGTGCTCAGGTGGGGCAGGGCCACCTCCCAGGCTCAGTTCACTCAGGGGGTTTATGCAGAGACCTTCCGTAATGGAGCTCCAGCTGAGCTCCTGCCTGCTCTGGGAGCCTCTGGCTGCCTGCTGCCTCTGCTGCTGCCTCCCGAGGGGGCCTGAGCTATGGAGACACTCTGCTCCCCTCTCAGCCCATCCAGACATCTTTCTCACTGCCCTGTGTGTCTGTGGGTGGAGGGACCTTCGTGGCTGCTGGAGATTCCATCCCTGAAGCCTGCTCGGATCTACTGGATCTGTTCCTCTCCATGCTACGTGGCCAGAGCAGGGCTGGGCTCTGCTCTGTCCAATGCGTGATGGACCTTTGGGATCGGTTTTTCAGGGCTCTCTGCAATGGAAATCTCCTTCACCCCATTGCTGTGCAGCTTCTACTGTTCCAGAATTTGTTGGGAGTTCATTTTATAGCTAATTATGGGCTGTGGGTTCAGAACTAGCATATGTGAGTCTTCCTACTCCTCCATCTTGGCTCCGCCACCCCATAACCATTTCTTAGCCAGTTCTAGATTGTTTTGATGATTACTGATTTATTTTTTCATTTGACATGCGATACTGCTAAGCCACATTCTTTCACTTTTTTTCATTGATGCCCTTGATATATTTTGCCTTTTATAATTCCTGATGTGTTTTGTTACTATTTTTTTCTGGTTCTGGAAAACAATTCTTTGGTAGTTTAATTGTTTTGACACTGAATAAGTAAATTAATTTAGGTAGAATTGTTATTTTCTATTATACTGACTCAACCTATCCATGCCAATAAATATTGCTTTAGTTTAGATCTGTCTTTATTTCAGTGTAAAGGATTTTGAAGTGGTTTTGTTAATCTGAGAAGGTAGGGACTTCGAGATATTTTATATTGTCTGCATTTAATTTAAATGTAATTTCTCCTTGTATCTTCATGTTGAATTTTATTGGTAGTATTTGGAAATACTGGTAATTTATATGGTTTTATTTTATATCCTTTGACTTTGCTGAGATTGTTAATTGCTTCAACTAGTTTTTCAGTTGATTCTCTTGGTTCTGTAATTATGCTATCTTATCATCTACAAGTACTGGTGGTGTTGTTTCATCATTGCCTAATTTCATTTCTTCAATATTATGACTAGCATTTCTAGTACAATATCAAATAGTCATGGTGATAATTGCTATACTTGCTTCCCTCATGATGTTATTGGTAAGACTTCAAATTTAGCCCTGTTCCAAATAATACTTGCTCTTGGCTTTAGATTCTACTAATCAGCGAAAGAAAGGCTCCATTGCTTCCTATGCTTTCTAGTGTTTTTCTTTAATAGAGTGAGATTTGTATTTTGTCAGTTTTTCTGTATATATTGTTATAATTATATGATTTCTGTTGTTACTGTTATTGCAGGAGAGTATTTCTTTTTTTTCAGATTTTTCTCAAAATTTATTTGTTTTCAGTTTTCAACAATCACTTCCATTAGTGTCAAATTTTCTCCACCTCTCTCCCCCACTTCCAAGACAGCATGCAATCCTATATGGATTCGACATATAAATTCTATTAAAAACATTTTCACATTAACCATGTTGCACTGAAGAATTAAAATGAAAGGGAGAAATCATGAGAAAAACAAAATATAACAAAAGAGAAAATAGTCTGCTTCATTCTGTGTTTTTTCCATAGTACTTTTTGTGGATGTGGATAGAATTTTGCATCATGAGTCCTCTGGAAATGTTTTACCTCCTTGCATTACTGTGAAGGCCTAAGTCTATGAAAAACAGTCCTCTGCCCCTCTCCACCTATACAGTCTGTGGGTGTCACTATATATAATATTCTCCTGTTTCTGATCACTTCACTCAGCATCGATTCATGTAAGTCTTTGAAGGTTTTTCTGAAGTCCTCCTGTTCATCATTTCTTATTGCACAATAGTATTATACTAAATTCTTATACCACACCTTGTTCAGCTATTCCCCAACTGATGAGTGTTACCTTGATTTCCAGCTCTTGGCCTCCACAAAAAGAACTGTTATAAATATTTGTGTATGTGTGAGTTCTTTTCACATTTTTATGATCTCCTCGGGATACAGCCCTAGAAGTGGTATTGCTGGGTTAAAGGGTATGCACACTTTTGCAGCTCTTTGAGGCATAGTTCCAAATTGCTCTCCAGATGGTTGGATCAGCTCACAACTCCACCAACAATGAATTAGTGTTCCAACTCTCTCAGATCTTCTCCAACATTTGTCATCATCCAGTTTTGTCATGTTAGCCAATCTGATAGGTGTAAGGTGGTACCTCAGAGTTGTTTTGATTTACATCTCTCTAATCAATGGTGATTTAGAGCATTTTTCATATGACTGTAGATAGTTTTAATTTCTTCCTCTGAAAACTGCCTGTTCATATCCTTTGACCATTTGTCAATTGGGAAATGACTTGTATTCTTATAAATTTGACTCAGTTCTTTATATAGTTTAGAAATGAGATCTTTATTACAGACACTACTTGTAAAAATTCTTTCTCAGTTTTCTGCTTCCCTCCTAATCTTGATTACATTGACTGTTTTTGTGAAAACTTTTCATTCTGAAGTCATAAAAGTTATCTATTTTGCATTTCATAATGTTCTGTATATTTTGTTTGGTCATAAATTCCTTATTCTTCATGAATCTGACAAGTAAACTATGCCTTGCACTGCTAGTTTGTTTACAGTATGAGCATTTATATTCAGATTGTGCATCCATTTGGACTTTATTCTGGTATGTAGTATCAAGCATTGGTCTAGGTCCAGTTTCTACCACACTTTTTCCCAGTTTTCCTACCAGTTTTTGTCAAACAATGAGTTCTTATCCCAGACATTGGGGTCCTTGAGTTTATCAAACAATAGACTGCTACAGTCATTGACTACTGTGTGTTGTATACTCAATCTATTCCATGGATTTATCCCTTTTCCTTAGCCAGTACCAAATGGTTTCTATGATTGCTGTTTTATAATTTCAATTTAATATTTGGTTTGGCTAAGCCACCTTCCCTAGCATTTCTTTCACTAATTCCCTTGATATTCTGGACTTTTTGTTCTTCCAGATAAATTTTGATATTATGTTTTCTAACTCTAGAAAGTAATTAGCTGGTAATTTGATTGGAATGATGTTGGATAAGTAAATTAATTTAGTTAAAATTGTCATTTTTATTATAGTAGCTCAGCCTATCCTCAAACAACTGATGTTTTTCCAGTTATTTAGATCTGACTTTATTTGTGCAAAAAGTGTTTTGTATTTGTGTGTATATAGTCCCTGGCATTGTTTTGGCAAGTAGATTACCAAATATTTCATAATGTAACTTTAAATGGGATTTCACTTTCTATCTGTTGTTATTGTGCTTTGTTAGTAATATACAGAAATGAAAGTGATTTATGTGGGTTTATTTTGTAACCTGCAACTTTGCCAGAGTTGTTTATTTTTTCAACTAGTTTTTACTTGGTTCTCAGGGATTCTCTAAGGCATATCATATCATCTGCAAAGAGTGATAACTTAGTTTCTTCTTTGCCCATTTTAATGCCTTCAATTTCTTTTCTCTTCTCTTATTGCGACAGTTAAAATTTCTAGTACCATGTTGAATAATAGTGGTGATAATGGACATCCTTGTTTCACCCCTGATCATACTGGAAATGCATCTAGCTTATCCCTTTTGCATATAATGCTTGTTGATGGTTTAGGTAGATATTTCCTATTATTTTATGGAAAGTTCCATTTATTCCTATGCTTTCTAGCACTTGCAATGGAAATGGATGTTGTATTTTGTTAAAAAAAGCTTTTTTCTGCATTTATTGAGATGATCATGTGGTTTCTATTAATTTGTTCTTGATATGATCAATGATGCTAGTAGTTTTTCTAATATTGAGCCAGCCCTGCATTCCTGGTATAAATCTTACCTGATCATCATGTGTTACTCTTGTGATAAGTTTCTGTATTCCTTTTGCGTATAACTTATTTAAAATTTTTGCATCTATATTCATTAGAGAATTTGGTCTATAATTTTCTTTCTCTGTTGTGGTTCTTCCTGGTTGAGGTATCAGAACCATACATGTATCATAAAAAGAATTCGGTAGAACTCCTTCTTCCCCAGTTTCCCAAATAGTATATATAGTATTGGAATTAACTGTTCTTTAAATGATTGACAGAATTCACTTGTGAATCCATCTGGCCCTGAAGGTTTTTTCCTAGGGAGTTCATTGATGCCTTGATCAATTTCTTTTTCTGAGAGGGGATTATTTAAGTATTTAAATTCCTCTTCTGCTATTCTGGGCAGTTAACATTTTTTTAAATATTCCATCTCATTTAGATTGTCAAATTTATGGGCATACAGTTGTGCAAAGTAATTTCTAATTATTCTTTTAATTTTTCCTCATTGGAGGTTAGTTCACCCTTTTTGATATTGGTAATTTGTTTTTTTCTTTCTTTTTTAAAATCAAATTGACAAAATGTATATCAATTTTATTGGCTTTTTTCATAAAACAAAATCTTGGTTTTATTTATTAGTTCAATAGTTTTCTTAATTTCAATTTTGTTAATCTCTACTTTGATTTTCAGCATTTCTAATTTGATATTTATATGGGGATGTTCAATTTGTTCTTTTTGTAACTTTTTCAGCTGCATGCCCAATTCATTGATCTCCTCTTTATTTTATTCATGTAGGAATTCAAAGATATAAAACTTCCCCTAAGAACACCTTTTGCAGGATCCCATAAAATCTTGTAGGCTGTCTCATTATTGTCATTCTCTTGACTGAAGTTGTTGATTATTTCTGTGATATGTTGTTTAACCAATACCCTCTTTGGGATTAGATTATTTAGTTTCCAATTAATTTTTTCTATATTTCCATGGCCTTTTATTACTTATAATTTTTATTGCATTATCTTCAAGGAGGATGCATTGAGTACCTCCACCTTTCTGCACTGGATTGGGAAGGTTTTATGGCCTAAGACAAAGTCAATTCTTGTATATGTGCCACATACCACTGAGAAAAAGGTATATTCCTTTCTATCCCCATTCAATTTTCTCCAGAGATCTCTCATATCTACCTTATCCAGAGTTTTATTCACCTCTTTAATTTCTTTGTTCTTTATTTTGAGGTTAGATTTTATCAATTTCAGAGAGGGGAAGGTTGAGGTCCCCCACTAGTAGTGTTTTGCTCTCTATTTCTTCCTGTAACTCCCTTAATTTTTCCTCTAAGAATTTGGATGCTATACCACTTGAAGCATGTATGTTTAGTAATAATATTGCTTCATTGATTATGGTGCCTTTTAGCAGGATATAGTTTCCTTCCTTTTCTCTTTTGATAGATCTATTTCTACTTTTGCTTTGTCTGAGATTAGGATTGCTACCCCTGCTTTTTGTGCATCAGATGGAGCACAATATATTCTGCTCCAACCTTTTACCTATACCCTATGTGTATCTTCCCATTTCCAATGTGCTTCTTGTAAATAACATATTGTTGGATTATGGTTTTTATTCAATTCTACTGTCCATTTCTGTTTTATGGGAGAGTTCATCCCATTCACATTCAGAGTTATGATTACACTCTGTATCTTTCCCTCCATCCTCTTTCCCCCAGTTTGTGCTTTTAGTTCTCCCTTCCCCCTTCCCTTCCGCAATAGATGTTTAATTTTTGACCACCATTTCCTTCAGTCTTCCCTCCCTTCTTTCAGCCCCTGCTCCCTTTTATTCCCTCTTTCCCTTACTAGTTCTTCCCTTCTTTTTAGCCTCCCTCTTTTTTCTTTTCCCTTTCCCCTCCTGCTGCCTATAGAGCTAGCTAGATTTCTGTACTAAACTGAGTTTGTTGTTTCCACCTTGAGCCCAATCATATGAGAGTAACTCAAACAATGTTCATCTCCCTCCCCTCTTTCCCTAGTGCCACTTCCTGTGATGTGATAGACCACATTCTGCCTCCTCCTGTTCACATCTCCTGTTATAATCCATTCACACCCTTATATCACATTTTCATCTTCACAATATTTACTTTATAACCTCTCTCTATCTATGTATATCCCTGTTATATATTATGATAAATATACAGTTCTCACAATTAGCAAGTATGGATGTAAACAGTTTGCCCATATTGACTAATGGGTTCTTTTTCCTCTGTTTACCTTTTTATACTTCTCTTGAGACGTGTTTGAAGATTGAATTTTATATTGAGCTCTGACCTTTTCATCAGGAAGATCTGGAAATCCCTTATTTCATTTAATGTACTTCTCCTTGCCTGAAATATTATGCTTAACTTTGCTTAATAATTGATCCTTGGTTGTAGTCCCAGCTGCTTTGTCTCACAGAGTATCACATTCCAATTCCTTCAATCTTTTAATGTAGAAGCTGCAAAGTCCTGTGTGATCCTCAATATTTGAATGCTTTCCTTCTAGCTGCCTGCAGTATTTTCTCTTTCATTTGATAGTTCTGGAATTTGGTTACTATATTCCTGGGTGTTTTTATTTTGGGATCCCTTTGAGGAGGTGAATGGTGGATTCTTTTGATGACTACTTTGCCCTCTGGACCTAGGACTTCTGGGCAGTTTTCCTTGATGATTTCTTGAAAGATATTTTCCAGGCTCTTTTGCTCATCATGACTTTTCTATAGACCAATAATTCTTTTTTTGTTTTATTTTTTATTATATTTATTTTCAGTGTTCTACAATCACTACCTCCCTCCCCTTCCTTTTACTCTACTTTTTACCTCCTCCCCAAGATAGCATACAATTTTATATAGATTCTACACAAACCTACCTACTAAATGTATGTTAACCTTAGTGATATTGCATAGGAGAATTAAAATGAATGGGAGAAATCATATAACAAACCAAAACATAATACAAAAGAAAATTATGTGTTACATTCTTCAATTGAATTCCATACTTCTTTCTCTGGATGTGGAAGGCACTTTGCCTTAAAAGACCATTTGGAATTTTTAAGACCTTGCATTGAAATGAAATTCTAAGTCCACCCGAAAAAATTCCTCACACACTGTGGTTGTTGCTGTGTACAAAGTTCTCCTAGCTCTGCTCCTTTCACTCAACATCAGATGATATAAGTTGTTCCAGGCCTCTCTGAAGTCTTCCTATTCATAATTTCTTATACCACAATAGTATTCCATTACATAGACTAATAATTCCTAGATTTTCTCTCCTGGAACTATTTTCCAGGTCAGTTGTTTTTCTAATTAGATATTTTACATTTTCATATATCTTCTCATTCTTTAGATTCTGTTTGACTGGTTCTTCATGTCTCTTAGAGTTATTAGCTTCTACTTGCTGGATTGTAATTTTCATCAAATTGTTTTCTTCAGTTAGCTTTTGCATTTCCTTTTCCATTTGCCCAACTGTTCTTTTAAGAAGTTATTTTCTCCAGTTAGTTTTTGTACTTCCTTTTCCATTTGTCCAATTTTCCTTTTATATTCTTCCATGATCTCTTTTTCTCATATTTTTAAAACCATTGGCTAGATTTTCTTCTATTTCTCTAATTTGGCTTTTAAAATCCTTCTTCAGCTCTTCCAAGAATGTTCTTTGGGCTTGTGAGAAGTTCATATTCCTTTCTGAAGTTTCAGATGGGAGTACAATCTCAATGCTGATCTCTTTGATATTAGTGATATTAGAAAGATTCTATGACCTTTTCTTTTCTGTTTTGCTTTTTACTCATGATGCTCACCCTTTTCCTCACTTTTAAAGTTCTACTTCTAGGGAACAAAGGGCTCTGTCCCACAATTCTTATGCTTTGAACTTGAGGCTTTGTGTGTTGTGGCCTCTAGTTCTTTCAGCTAGAAGTTAAAATATTGCAGCTTACCCTGTTACTGAGCTGGCTGGTGTGAGAAAGCAGAGGCCAGGTGAAGTCTTTCTGGGTTTCCTCAGAGTTACCCTGGAGCTAGCTGCATTAAGTGTGGGTCAGGGGTGATCTGGCCACAGGAGGTCTCCCCTGCTGAGTGACAGAATAGGCAAACTCGGCAATTGGTGAACCTATCTACACTTGTGTCTTCCTGATTTCCCTGGAGTGCTGAGGCATGCCTGGAGTCCCAGTGTTGGCAGTTTCAGGATCCACATGCATGAGGTTCATGATCTCTTCCCAGTTTGCTGAGGTGAGGCTGTCTGGGACAGCTCTGCTCCTGTACTGGTCCCATTCAGCCACAGCAAGAGGGACACCCTCCTTTGCAATTTTCCTAGCCTCACAAGCTAAGAGACTGTTTTGCCCTTTGGTTGATCTCACTGTTCCAGGGTTTTTCCTGGGAAAATATTTTATGGGTCTTTCAAGGTCAATAAGGGAAGAGGTAGAGCATTTACCAATCACTGCACCATCTTGGCTCCTAGAAGTTCAACTGGGTAACTTGCAGATATTTAATTTGCAGGCTGAAAATCTCAGGAGTGACTGCTTATACCTGGGGCTCTACAGCTCTCACTCGCTTGATACAGCTGGACTCCCATCCTGGGTTGATGTGCCCAAAATTCTTCCGTGTGACCCCTGCCCCAGACTACCTGAGGCTTTCCTCAATTCTACCTTTTAAGGAGCTATTCTCTTCAGTGAATTCTTTATTCATTTGGTCAATTGTATTTTTTAGAATCATTGCTCAGTTTTTCTCCTATCTTTCTAATCTGACTTTTAAATCCTTCTTGACCTCTTCCAAGAATGCTTTTTGGGCTTACATGCAGTTTGTATCCACTTTTGAGGTTTCAGATTGGATATAGTATCCATTCTGTTGTCTTCTGAATTCATATTTTGATCCTCCCTTTCCCCATAATAAGATTTTGTGGTTTTTGATTTTGTGGTTTGATTCTTGGTCATGGTGAATGCCTTTTTCCTTGCTTTAAAAGTGGACCTTCTGGGTCCCTGGGGGCTCTTACTGGATCACTGTACTGGGAACGAGGGGTCTGTTTACTGATTTTTTGTGCTGTGACCTCTGGTTCTTTCATTTAGAAGCTATGCAATACTGCACCTTACCTGGTGCTGAGCTAGCTGGTGTGTGCCATAGCTGATGCCAGGCGAAGTCTGAATTTCCCCAGGGTTACACTGAAGCTCCGCGGACTGAGGTGCAGTAGATTGGTGTTCTGGCCACTGGAGGTTGCTTCCTGCACTAAGGCTGTGCTAGAACTTAGACAGGCTCAGTTGTTGATGGACCCCACTCTATACTGGTGTCTGTTCAATTTCCCTGGCTGTGTTAAGGCATGCCTGGGGTTCTGGTGTTTGTGCTTACTGGCTCCACCCCACTGGGACTCAGGATCTACTTCTTGTCTACTGAGGTAAGACTTACTGGGATGCCTCAACTCCTATACTGATCTCCTTCAGTCACAGCAAGAGGGAATCTTCCCTTTGATCTCACTAGCTTCACAAACTAAAAGACTAGTTTACCCCTTCTGCTGACCCTACTATTTCCAGATTTTTTCTGGGGCAACTGTCTTGGGGTTTTTCAAGATCCACAAGAGATGATGAGAGCACTTACAATTTACTCTGCCCTATTGGTGCCTGGAAGTTCAGTTAGGAGACTTTCAAACATTCTGCCTGTGTCCTGATAGCTCTAGGAGCAGCCTCTGTTACTGTCAGGGCCAACGATTCTCTCTCACCCAGTTCTGCCTGGCTCAACTCTTGTGTTGAGAGCTTTGAGAATAGGCAGTACAGCTGGTGACTCAGACCACCAGGACCATTTCTGCTCCACTATGGCTGCATCTTTGCTGGTGCAACCCAGGTCCTCTGCCTTCCCATGACCCAGTGTAATATATCCTTACTGTCGACCTTTAGGGCCATCCAAGGCTAGAAATCTGCCACACTGGATTCTACCACTCTCATGGATCTGCCACTCTAAAACTTGTTCTGTTTCACTTTTAGAGGTATGTGAAGGAAATTGTGGAAGAACTCAAGTGAGTCCCTACTTTCACTACACCATCTTGCCTCCACCCTCTATTTCTAAACAATTCTTTAATAATTAACTCCAAGAACTGTGTACTCAATCAATACAGAACATCTATTGGATATCTCCCCTGCCCTGGCTTCACTTTCTTGCCTTCTGAACTCTTTAGTTTTTGCTGTTCTTGAATTTCTTGCTCTCCTATCTTGACATATTCATATATTCCCGAATTCGACTACTTTGTGAATTCTCATATTTGCTTCCTACTGATACATACTGTACAGGGAAGCTGGAGCAAGTGATTGCGTCTGGTTGTTGTCCTTTATGCTTGAAAAATACCAAAATGACATAACTATGTCAGGGTCAAGATACAATGTATTTGATTGTGGCTAATCAGACAAGTTCGAAAACATCTACTATAATCTGGGCACAAATACTCCATATGAGCATTTGGAGAGGAAATGCCTCTAAATGTGAGCATCTTACAGTTCTTTCAAGCTATTGCAATTCTGCTTTGCTCATAGAGCATAGTTCCTTCTTTGATATGGGCATGCCATGCTGTGTGGTCCTATGCCAGTGTTTCCCATGTCTGACAATTGATTCCAGAGTTCTTCAGAGGGATATTGAGAGTGTCCTTGCATCTCATCTTCTGAACTTCATGTGAGTGTTTGTCTTGTATGAGTTCTTTGTAAAATAGTCTTTTAGGTACATATATATTTGGTATTCAAATAACATGACCAATCCATTGAGTTGTGCCCTCTTTATTAGAGTTTGAATGTTTTTTAATTCAGCTCAAGAAAGGTTTAGTATCTTCTCTGGCCAAGTGATCTTTAGACTCTTCCTAAGATAATTCAAATGGAAATGATTCCATTTCCTGGCATGGTATATTATCAAGGTTTCATAGGCATACAATGATGAAGTCAGCACAATGACTCTGTAGACCTTCAGTCTGACAAGCAACCTAATAAGTCTTTTCCACAGCTTCTTTTTAGAGTCTCCAAAATTTTAAACTAGATCTGAAAGTGCATGTGTCTATTTTCACATCTATGTGTACATCCCTGGAAAGTATAACACTAAAGTAAGCAAACATCCGCAACATTAACATATCCCTATTTGCTATATGTAATGGTTCCACACATGAGTGGTGTGGTTCTGGCTGGTGGAGAACCTCTGCTTTCTTGATATTAATTGGTAGGCCAAAATTAGCACAAGAAATAAAGAACCAATCCATATTTGGTTGCACCTCTACCTCAGAGGCTTCATTGAATGAGCAATCATCTGTGAGCAAAAAGTCATATACCAACACTCCCTCTACTTGAATCTTGGCTTATAGCTTTTCCCAGTTAAATAATTTATTTTCAGGGTGGTAGCTAACCTTGATGCTACTTTCATCCTAGTTGAAGGTGCCTGACAGCATTGCTGAAAATATTAATCTAAAAAGCATGGGAGCAAGCAAATAACCTTGCTTCACTCCCTTGATGACTGGGAAAGCACAAGAGCATCATCCATTAATCAGAACCCATGCAAGCATGCCAACAAGTAATATTATCTAATCACAATTCAATCCTGTTGTTCCACTAAAAATGATTATCTACACTTTACTCCACAGGAGTTGTTTCAAGCCTCTTTTGTCCCCAAGCTTACTACTTCATGCTTTTTTAGACCCTATCAATTGAGACCTTGTCTCATACTTTATTACTGAAACTATAAAGGCCATTATACTTCCTCTTCTCCCTCTCTTTACCTTTCATAAATCTATGATACCATCCCCCTGGTCTTTTCTTCCCTCCATTTCCTAGTAAAACATGTCTCTTCTCATGACCAAGCCAAATACCTCCATATATATCCTTGATCTCTCTCCTCTGTCTTGAGAAAATTGCTTCCATAAGCATATCTTTCTCTTCTAAAGCTTCAACTTCTTTCTATTTATTTCTACTTTAACTGCTGCCTACAAAGTTCCCCAAGTTTCACCATTCTAAAAAAGATGGATTTAATAAAATATCTCTTAATGCTCAACTTATCATACTATTTCTAAGGGCAGCTAGATTGCATAGTATATTGA
Source organism: Potorous gilbertii (assembly GCA_028658325.1). Lineage (NCBI taxonomy): Eukaryota > Metazoa > Chordata > Mammalia > Diprotodontia > Potoroidae > Potorous > Potorous gilbertii. Next base: position 12,605 of record JAQQSK010000580.1, read on the forward strand.
CTGTTGGCCTTGGAATCAGTAAGACTTGAATTTAAATGCTGACTAAGAAATTACCTATATGAACCTGTGCAAATCATTTAACCTTTCTTGGCCTCAGTTTCCCCATCTATATAATGGAGAGAATAATATCATTTATGTCACAGATTGTTATAAAGGTAACGAGATAATATTTGTAAACTTTATTGCAAATCTTGCAGCACTCAAAATGTTTGCTAAGTATTGTCATTATACCTATTACCTCCCCTCTACTTCTCAACCAAAAACCTAGAAAAAATCTATCTGTAACAATAGTCTCCATTGCCTTTCCTCTCACTATCTTGTCATCCCTTTGGACTCTCACATCTAATCTTAGCAGTCAACTAAAATGTCACTTTCCACTATTACCATTCATCTCCTAATTGGCAAAGTTTAAAATCTTTTCTCAATTCTCATCTTTCTTGACTTGTTTACATTACTTAACACTACAATCCTGGCTCTCTTCCTTAACACTTTACAGTACAGTCCTACCCTCTCCATTATGGGATTTCATGACACCCTATCTGTGTCACCACCTCTCAATCCCTTTTGCTGCATCAGTATTTATGTTCTTTACCCTTCCTATAGATGTACCTAAAGTCTCCTTGTGGGTCCTCTTTTTTTTTCTATTATCTATATTTATACCTTATCAGAATCTATAGGATTAATTATCCCCTTGATGCTAATCAATCCTACCTAGCTCTGATCTTTCTCCTAAGCTCCACTCATCTAAAACTAACTGCTTATTGGACACATTGAACTAGAAACTTAACATGTCCAAAATATATACATTATCTTTAACTTCAAACTTACTTATGTTCTAAACTTACTATTTTTTATAGGGAACTACACTCATTCTTCTAAAAACGCAGATTTATAACCTTGATATCTTTGACTATTCACTTTCTCTCATCCCACAAATTTAATCCATTGCCTAATCTTGTTGTTTCTACCTAAGAAACATTTTTTACATCTTACCTGTTCTCTCCACATACATACTAACTACCTTTTGTCATGGCAAGTCATGTTACCATCATTTCTGAAATATTGTAATGGTGTTTCATTGGATTTTGGTGTTTCAGTTGTTTCCCCACTATACTCCATCTACCATTTATTTATCAAAATAGTTTTTTTTATTTTGTAAAGTTCAGATTCAACTATATCATTGCCTGTATATAGAATCAAGTTTGTATTTTTCTGTTTACCAATAAAATTCCTTCACATTCTGGCCCCAACCTACATTTCTAGCCTCCACTGATAACTATCTCATAGTATTCTTGTGGAGAATATGGAGAAATATGAAAATAATAACAATTACTTTTTGAATCTAACTGTTAATGTTTCAATGTCACTGTGGAAGGAGTTCGCTAACAGAGTAGTCCATGAATGTGTGCTTGCCTCTATGTTCTTTACCATTTAATCAATAACTTGGAAAAGTCATAGATGGTATGTTCATCAGATGTGCATTTGACACAAATTTCTAATGGATAGATAAAGCACTGGATGATAGAATCTGGATCAAAAAGGAAATAAGAGCATTGATTCAGATGTAATAGAAGGAAATTCAATAGCAATAAAAGTTTTGTGCTTGAGTGTAAATAATTTAACTTCATAGGTATTAGATGGGTGGAGTTTTATAAAAGTAGTTCTGAAAAAAAAAGGTTTAGAAGTCTTTTTGAACTTCAAACAATATGAGCCAGTAATATCACAGTAATTTGAAAAAGTTACTTGATAAATATTAAGAGGAACACACCTTCTAGGAATCCAGAACTTTATATAATAGCTAGATATAAAGATATAACTATGAAAAACTTAATAACTCTAATCAACACAATGGTCCACTAAAATTCTAAATTAATTATGATAAAAATGCTGTCCATTTTTATACAGAGAAATGATGGACATAAAATATAAATCAAAATATTTTTTCCTTGTTTTTTCTTGCAGTTTTTAGAACATGGATAATGAGGAAAATAATAAATTAAATAATTGAAAGGAATTTTAAATTTGACTTAGAAGTAAGTGAACCTAATCATATAATTTTTTCCCATGTAATTTTACAGGCCCCTTACTCCGGGTTTATAGCATTATTTTGATGTATTTTTTTAAATAATTGGCATGAATATATTCCAGTGCTATAGAATTTCACAAATAAATATCCCTTCTGTATGTCATATACGTAGCTGGTTTTGAGATTTATTAGTCAATAAGATTTTACTAAGTGCCTACTATATGCCAGGCAGTGTGCTAAGTTTCGAGAATATGAATAGGGGCAAAAGACAGTTACTGCCTTTAAGAAACTCACAGTTTAATAGGGGGGAAAACAAACAACCCAAAAATATAAAAAACAAACTAAATATGGAATAAATAAAAAAATCATTAACTGAAGAAAAGCACTAGATTTAAGAGGGGTTTGGAAATGCTTCCAGAAGAATGTGAGAATTTAGTTAAGACTTGAAGGATACCAGAGAAGTCAAAGAAGACATTCCAGTCTTGGAGGACAGTCAGAGAAGTTGCTAAGAGACAAGAGATAGAGTGGCTTATTTGTGGAATAGCAAAGTGGCCAGTGTCATGGATCAAAGAGTTTATGGTAAGCAGGAAGGTATAAGAAGAGTGGAGAGGGGAGGCTTATGAAGAACTTGGAGGTCCAAACTAAGAATTTTTTATCTATGTTATAGTTGATAGGGTGCCACTGGAATTTATTGAATAGGGAGTGACTGTGGATTTTACAAATTTTAAGTGAAATTAAATATACAAATTTCATCAACAACAATATTGACCCATGACAAACAAAGAATAATATTATTTAAAAGAGATCACCATACTTCTAACCTCTAAACTACATCAAATGAAAAGGTTTCAAAATGTAAAGACCTAAGAGAAGAAATTATAACAATAGGGGAAAAGTGCATGCAATCCCTTTCTACTACTGGAGTTTTCTCAAAGATGAAGTTTCAATTGATAAACCTATCTCCAAAATTTAGTTACTAAAAAACAATCATTTTGTCCATTTGCTCAACAGTCAACTAAATATCAAATAAGATAACAAAATAGGGTAGCAACTCATCCCTAGAACCTGTATTTACCTAATCTCCAAGATATTTAAAGATGAGAAGATTGGAGAAATAATTATAACTTGTAGAGAAAACATATTAGACAGAAGTAGAGTACAGATATTATATCTGGGAAAATTCTGGGTTTAAGTTCAACTTTAGACTTCTTCTTTAATCCTTGAGACAAATATTTGTATGATCCTAGCCAAGTTATTCTGGTGCCCAGAAATTATCTCCATCACTCTACTTGCAGAATAATGTCAGAGCTAGATGATAGAATTTTCTCACTCAGAGTTGTCTACACCAACTAAATTATGGTTCAGGATATTTACAGGTTTAAGTTTTCCAAAGTGTTTTGCATGCATTATGTCCTTTGAGTCTCCCACCAATCCTTGTGAACTAGGAACTACAGGTACTGCTACAAAAGAAAAATACACAAATGATGAAAAAAATTTCCCATGGTCATAAAATCATTAATTGTCAGTAGCAAGAGTTGAATCTAGGTCTTCCTGAAATTGAAATCCAACATTATTCATATCTACCCTAATTGCTTCAAAATACATTATATGTCATTCATTGAATTTGTTTATTCAACAATCTCCAAGTGACAATGCATAGCAGTGTCGATGAATGAGATGGGAAGAAAAGGACATAAGGTTCCTGCTCTAAAATAGTGTGAGACCAAATTGGGTGTAAAGCCAATCACTCATGTCAGCACATCTGAGGACTGTTGCTGTGAATGATTTCGAGGGTCTAATTGCATAGTATAATGAACTCTTTATTTATTTATTTATTATTTTTTTTAAAATAAATTTATTTAACTTTTTACATTCATTTTCACAAGATGTTGGGTTCCACAATTTTCTCCCCATTTGTGCCCTCCCCCCTCCCCAATACACTGGACATTCTAATTACCCATATCACC
>JAQQSK010000581.1:0-16578 GCA_028658325.1 Potorous gilbertii
CAAGGTGTTATTTTCTTCAGCATTTTTTTGGGTCTCCTTTAGCAAGGTATTGACCCGTTTCTCATGCTTTTCTTGCTTCTCTCTCATTTCTCTTCCCAGTTTTTCCTCCACCTGTCTAACTTGATTTTCAAAATCCTTTTTGAGATCTTCCATTGCCTGAGCACATTGAGTATTTATTTCAAATGTTTGAGATACAGAGGCCTTGACTTCTATGTCTTTCCCTGATGGTAAGCATTGTTCTTCCTCATCAGAAAGGAAAGGAGGAAATATCTATTCACCAAGAAAGTAACCTTCTATGGTCTTACTTTTTTTCCTTTTCTGGGCATTTTCCCAGTCAGTTACTTGACTTCTGAGATTCCTCTCCACACCCACCTCACCTCCAGATCCACCCAGCTAGTATTTGGGGTCTGAGATTCAAATGCTGCTGCCCAGCCTCAGGGCTTTCAGCAGGGCTGCTATTCAATGTAATATTAAATTCAGGTGCTCAGGGTGGGGCAGGGCCGCCTCACAAGCCTCAGTTCCCTCAGGGGGTTTATGTGGAGACCTTCAACAATGGACCCAGCCTCCTGCCTGCTTTGGGAGCCCCTGTCAACTGCTGCATCCAGAGGGGGCCCGAGTTATAGAGACACCCCACACCCTTCTCGGCCAGGCAAACAGGCCCTCTCACTGGCCTTTGCACCCGTGGGTGGAGGGAACCACATGGCTGCTGGAGATTCAGTCCCTGAAGCCCACCTGCATCCGCTCCTCCTGGGGCCATGTAGCCAGGTCAGGGCTGGGCTCCACTTCGGGTCCAGTGCATGACGGACCCCCATGTTGGTTTTTCTGGTCTCTCTGGAACAGAAATCTCCTCCACTCCATCGTTCTGGGGCTTCCTCTGATCCAGAACTTGTTGGGCGTTCCTCTTTACAGGTATTTTATAGGCTGTGGGCTTGGGAGCTAGCATATGTGTGTCTTTCTACTCTGCCATCTTGGTTCCTCCCATGTAATATATTTTTAAAAGAGATTGGAATGAAGGTGTGTAAATTTGGCTGTTTTGGAGGCATGATCATCTGAGTAGAAGGAAATTTGATATGTTCAGTTAATTATCCAGTTATGGGTACAATCTCAAGGTTCCTAGCTTATTAATAGGACCAGGGAAGACAGTTAAGTCTCATCATTGGCAATCCTCCATGACACTGAAATACATTTTTATTCCAATTCCTCCATGGTGGAGCCTGGATCGGGTCACATCACAACAAATATATTCATCACTGCATGTGAAGATATACTCTCAACCTCATCATAAAAACAAGGTAATCATATAGTCACCCTTCCATGAAATGGTAAAAAGGTATTCCTTCCCCACACACTTACACTTTAAGAGAGTATGAGCCCTCCACAAGTTGATGGGCATCTTCTTAGATTCTTGTTCTTGGGAGTATCTTTACCTGGGACTTAAGGATCCCATTAAAGCTCTCTATCATCTCTATCTCTTGGGAACTCTATGTGTATATGTGTGTGTGTGTGTGTGTGTGTGTGTGTGTGTGTGTACTGAATAGTCTCTGTTCAGTTTTTATCTTTGAGAGCAGTGAAGTGCAAACTTTGATCACTCTCAACCATTAGAGTTCTGCTATAACTTTTTCAAGATATGATCAATGTAAAGTATGTGGGAGGCAGAATAGAAGCAAAGGCAAACAAAACAGTTAATCTTCAATTTCATAAGAAGTGTATCCTGATTTGGCAGGAATGTGACCCAGTATAGCTCTAGCACTGAGATATAACTAAAAAAAATATGAGCTGAGGCAGGCTACTCCCTTAACAATTTATTTGATAGTAATTTTCTCCTGTTAATCTTAATAAGACACCTGGCATTTGAAATGAAGATTTTTTTGATGTATTTAATTGTACAAAAGAAGTCTCTCTTTGACCCAAAGGTCTTAAACCCTCTTCCCCACAAATAAAAGATCACCAGGGAAGTTCTTGACATAGCAGGGATGTGGATTTAAATGATAACTCTATCTGGTGGGTTCCTCCCACTCCTCCAAATTGGAGAAACCTGTACTTGTTTAGATATAACTTGGAATTGGAAATGGAGATAAAAAATGGGGAGAGGAGAGAGAAAAAGAAAAAGAGTGGCAGAAAGGAAGGGGGAAAGAGAGAGATGGTAGGAGGGAAAGGGATAAGGAGAGGAGGGAGGAAAAGTGGGAAGGAAGAAGGAGGAGGAAAAAGAGGGAATTATTATTGATGGGATCAATGGCATCCATAGAAGGAACGGCCTTGGTTGACAAGGATTACCTCAGTATTATCACAAACCATCAGAAAGAAATGGAAAAGCTTTAGGAGAAGGGGCAAAGTGTGGGGTGATGAAATGGAACAAAATGGAGAGTCTATCGTTTCTAATGAATCATTATATCCATGGGGTTACAGCCCAGGGTAGATAGCACAGGCTAATATGTGTAATACAAGTCAATGAAGTCAATTAACATTTATTGGGTATATACTGTATGGGTGTATGGACGATTCAGGAGGACTAGAACCTCTGATGTGAGGGCTTGCTGAAAGCCTTTCGGGACTGCTCATCCACCTTTGGTGTCTACCTGATTTACCCAACTCTCACCTGTGGTTCCAAGAAGCTGTACTATGAGCATGGGCCACAACCAAGTAAACTGTCTTGGTAGATAACATAAACTTGGTTAAGGGTAACATGTATAAGTATATATGTATATTTATGTATATGCATATATATATGCATGTAACACATGTGTATATGCATATGCATACACATATATAGATATACATGCATATATACGTATATATCTTTATATTAGGCTTAGGGAGAACAGATACACACAAATGTACACACATGTGTAAATATATATACTGTCCTGTGTGTATGTAAATATGTATATACATACACATATCAGCACTGTCCCCCCCTTCTCCTTGACCTTTCTTTTTCAGATCTTCTATATATGTTGTCTTGCCTCAATAGACTCTAAGATCCTTGAAGATAGGGACTCTCTGACTTGTATTTGTATCCAGCACAATGGACAGATGAGAACACTTTTTCCCCACAATGGCCATCAATACAGCTGAAGCATTTCATCCTTCATTGCTGAAGAAGACCATGGCATCAGGGAAATGATGACATGACTTGCACTTGACTCTGTTTTGAGTTAGGGAGGGCTGTGCAGGTCACCAGCCTCACTTATCCTCTAGAACCATCTGAATCCAGTGACCAGATATTCATCAGGATGCCTGGAGATGACCCAGGATGAGGCAATTAGGGTTAAGTGACTTGCCCAAGGTCACATAGCTAGTGGGTGTCAAGTGTCTGAGATGAGATTTGAACTCAGATCTTCCTGTCTCCTGCACTTAGCTGAAGCACTTAGAGCTTGGTCAGACACTGAAGTCGCCAAGGTCATCTATTACATCCTGGGCCATCACCAATTATCTTGACTATTGTCCTACTACAGGTCTTTGGTGATCCTGGAAGACAGAATGAAGCTGATGACTTACTGCAAATCTGCCTTACTTAAATCCAATTCACTTGCAAATTTATGAATCACTCTGTTATGTCATTGATCCTTTCAGATAACAAAGGACAAACATCAACAAAATAAGGATGACAGTGGCAACAGCAACTCTATAAAAAGTGTGTGCTGGGCCCTGGACTTTACCATACAGTTTCAGTGTGTTGCCATGTGAAAAAGATTGGATTCTAAATCACAAAACCTGGACTGAAATCCCTGTCTCTGGGGTTTGATATCAGTATTACTCTGAGTGGAATATTATTCCTTTCTGTACCTCAGTTTCCCCATCTGGAGAACTGAGGTAATCTCATCTATACTACCTGCCTTGAAACTTCACTTTATCACAGTGATGTCATTTTGATCCTCTTTGAGAATGAAGGACAACAACCAACAACCAACCTGCCATGTATAGGTGGTGTGAGTGTAGTGTCCAAAAGCATTCTGGACATACTGAATCTGTATTACTGACAGTTGTTTTTATTGATTCATATTTTTCTTTATAGCATATTTGAAAGATTGTCTATACATTTACAGTAAGAGGTGAAAGGATAGGGTTGATAAAAAGATGCCTGATCAATTTAATCCCCCACCCCACTCACCCTGGTTGCTGAAATCTCAAAATGTAAGGCACAGGTAACTTAAATAAGGTATTGAGGTCTTCAGTAATGGATAAACCTGTTAACTCTTTACTGATTTGGAGTCCTCTATTCAAGTTTGATGAGATTAAAGGGCTGCTATTTGCTGAAACATCTCTTGTGACCCTTCTAAAAGCAAGACATACTGTCTTGAGTCAGCCCAGCTGAATGACCTCACTTAAAAGGTCTTCTTCAAGAAAGGGACTGAAGATGGGGTGGGAAATTGTGTAGGGAGATCAACACAGAAGGCATTATGAGAAAAGAAGGACATTAGAGAATAGACATATATATACTCCAAGTGGGTGTTCATTTTCTCACTGATCTTTTCTGTGGTTATATGAGAGTTTATCCCAGATTTATAGGGGAATGCTCTATTATTATGCTTTTTAATCTATCTCAATAAACATCTTTGCTTAAAGATGATTGTTTCTACTAACAATTAAAGAAAAGTACAACTATCGGTGAGGATTTATGAACTCAAGTTTTAGTATAGACCCATAAATACATGAGTTGAGAGTTGTGGGAATGGCAACTACCTTATGTAGACTGAGATGATTTCCTTTTAAGAAAATAATGAAGTTGTCCTCGGAATTTTGTTGATCCAGAGAAGTACAGGTAAAACAAACAAAAAAAAAGCCTAGCCTATCAGGTGTTTCTGATGGTTTCGTAGTGTTCCCATTACTGTTCTGTGAAGGTAATGGCAAAAGATAACAGCAGGTTGTTTCTTCCATTAGACTGATGTTATCCTCTGCTCTTACTGGTCAAACATGAGGTGCTAAGCATGACAAAACTTTCTAATATTCTTTTTTATAAATGTTCAGTGCTGAATTACAGTTTTCATCAGATGGATCTTGTCACTCATTTAAATTTGTCCTTTCCTTTACTCCATTACGCAGCATTAGAAACTGATGAATAATTCCTTCTTCCTAAATTCTTTTACACTCAGCATCTTTTTGGAGAGGAAAAATGCCTTCTGAGTCAAATTCACACTGCTGAGCATACATTTAAGCAGAAATATGGGGAATACATATATTAACAACCCCCCCCAATACAAACACACCAACACACCTAAAAATATTATAACACTAATTTTAAAAAAAAAAACTCATTTAGGAACTTCCTGGGTTTTGATTCCTTAATCAGCTGTACTCCCACCCTGAACTTTTCACTTTTCTTCTGGCCTCTTGCCTGTTTACTTATTTTTTTTAGGCCAGCAAATTTATTTGCTTGAACTTAGATTTAAACCCTGCATTCTCAGCTTGAGACTGGACTGCCTGTTAATTTTATGGATTTCCCACTTAAAGCTAAAATAATCTTAATGTCTTGAATATGAGGTAAGCTGGACTCATGGCACTCTCACTAGTATCCACCCCACCCTTTTTTTTTATGGATCTGCAAGACAGATTACTCTAATGAGGCTGCCCTCTTAAATAAATCAATCTAGGAGATTTGAGGTGAGAGAGATTTCTTGAAGCTAGGAACATGGAGAAAGTTTGTACAGAGGAGGTGATCTCTCAACTAAGTTTTGAAGGAAAAGAAAGATCCCTAGGCCCATAGACTTGGTACTTCTGAACGGGACTTGGGAGTTCAACTTGTCCAAGCTCATTTTGCAGAAAAAAAACGAGGACATTAAAAGATTGGATTATGTACAAATCCCATCATATAACTTTTATCTTTCTATTAAAATAAGCCCTTTATAAAAAAAAGACATCATTTAATTCCTTAAGATATGACTCTTTCAACTAAGAATAACCTGTAGGGGTAAACTGAGATCTTTATCCCTTGGATAGATTCCCTGGAGTCACAGATTCATATAATTCATATAATAGAGAATTCATATAATAGAGAACAAATGAATGGAAACCTCAAACTGCTATGAGCTCCTCCATGGTCCTTAATCTCACCAATGATTCTATAAGTCTACAATAATAATTCCATAGTCTCTCCAGGTTCTGCCTGAACAAGTGGCTTACCATCACTAATTGGAACAGTATATATGATATGGTGAAAAGAGTAACGGATTTGCTGTTTGAGGATCCAAGTTCAAATTTTTGCTTTGCTATTTCACCACTGATGTAACCCGGGCGATTCCCTTAACCTCTCTTGGTCCCAGTTTATTGAATACATATACTTATTGACTCTTTCACTCTTAACTTCTTATGGTATTTTATTTGCATGTGTCATGTGACTACTCTATTGTGACATAACAACTTCCCTGAGTTTTTTGAAGTATTTCTACTTACTATGTCACGTTTTCTGTATTTTATATAGCATGAAATACCTCTAAGTTTCAAATCAAGAATGTACTTCTTATCGGACATCTCTTTGAAATGCATGTCTATGAAAGCATGCTAATATCTTGAAACTGAGTTGGGGAGTTGGGGAGGGGGCTGTGGTTCAAATAGAAGTGGAAAAACATACATCCACAAATGGGCTGATGAGTCATTTTCATTCCTGGCTTTTTATGTCAGTAATGACCTGATGGTGATGAATACACGTCTTCAGCTACGCAATCACTACTGAGTTCAGGCTATGTATGACTCATGGTCTCCCTTTGTTTCTCTTTCTCACATGTTCATAAATATTTATTCTCACAAACAGTTTTTCTTTTTAAAAAATCTTCATGATGAGAAAATATACTTCCTGTCCCTTTTAAAAGTAGGGGACTAGGAGTGTGAAATGTTATATATTTGACAAGATTGATATGCTGATTAAGCTTTATTAAAATGCTTTATTTTTCTTTTGTATTGTTAGAATTTTTAGAAGGGATGACTTTCTGGGAAAGGGATAGATTGAGGAGGGACATGACATATTAGCAAAAGATACAAATGAAATTTAATTCTAAATACCTTCAAAAATCAAGGCAAAGTCATTTATGTATATATAATATCTAGACATTTAGGCATATTTAAATGTATATATCATATGCAATATAGACACAGACATGTACATATATTATTCTACTTAAATAGTTATAAGTACCTGCTTTGTATGGAAGATAACATCCTTTGCTCTGCCATGATGGACTTATTACTCTGTTATAGCAAAGAGTAGAGAAATCAAAGTCCCATGATCTTTGACTAAAAATATCCCCAAACCTTTGATATTGACATATTCTATGTCATGTGCTATGAAGGACATATTGTCTAATCTTGCCCTAATGACCATTTCCCTTTGAGGGTTATTTAAGCCTCAGACTTCAGGCAGCTCAACAGAACGAACCAGCCTAGGATGTTACTTTGAGAAGCACATGTTGTACAGAGAGAATATACAATTGATTCACAGGAAAGAACTCCCAGCAAAATCAAGACACCCAACTATATTCCTCTGTTTTGACAATGTCTCCAGTCTCATCTTTTCTTCTTGTATCACCATAAGCTTCTACATGGGCAATATTTTAGATTTGTCTTACAAGCCAAGAAGTGAAGTTTTCCCATTTTCTAGATGCTAGATAAGGTTAACTTAGGAGAAGCTGTTAACTTCTCACTGCTAATGCCTAAGCATGCTTCCCTTTTGTTCAGCTGCCTTTCCTCCTGATCAAAGACTAGGGGATTTATATACCGGCATCACCTAAAAAGTAAGCTCCCAGCTGTCTGTCCTTAATGAGAAGTACTTTCCCCAGAACAGAAGTGGTGAAAAGTGGTAGCTTAATTTTTTTTCTGTCAGTGATATTTCAACAGATAAAGCTTGGAAAGACCAGGTGGTCAAAGGAAACCTCTCTCAGGTCCTTTACCTATTCTGACAAATTTATTAGGTTAGACAGATGTGAGAGAGAGAGAGAGAGAGACAGACAGACAGAGAGAGACAGACAGAAAGAGAGAGAGAGAGATGGAGAGACAGAGAGAGAGATGGAGAGGCAGAGAGAGATAGAGACAGACAGAGAGAGACAGAGACAGAGACAGAAAAAGAAAGATAGAACATTAATTCACTGTTATTTATATGCCAAGGCAGTTAGGTTTCCCAGTAAAGAGTGCTGGACCAGGAGCCAAGAAGACCTGAGTTCAAATTCAACTTCAAACAATGGCTGTGTAACCATGGGCAAGTCACTTAACCTTGTTTGCCTCAGTTTCCTCATCTGGAAAATGAACTAGAGAAGGAAATGGGGAAACCACTCCAGTATCTTTGCCAAGTAAACCCAAAAAGAGATCACAAAGAGTTAAGCACAACCGAAAAACAATCACATTATAACAAATTATATATCAGGCACAAGACCAAGCATGAGCATACAAATACAAGCCAGATAGTTCATACTCTCAAGGATCTTAGGGTCTATTGAGGGAAAACATATATAGGAGACCTGAAAAGGGAGGAGCAAGGAGAAGTTTGGGGGTAATGCTGATATGTGTGTATGTATAGACTTACAAATATATATATAAATGTATACACATACATATATGTATACACACAAACATGACAGCATATATGTACATGTGTGTGTGTGTGTGTGTGTGTATATATATATGTGGTATATATGTGTGTGTATCTTTATCTGATTTCCCTAAACCTTATATAAAGATCTCTATGTGTATGTATGTGCATATATGTATATGTATATAAATGTGTCTGTTGTATATATACATGCATATACATATGTGTGTGTGTGTGTGTGTGTGTGTGTATATATATATATATATATATATATATATATATATATATATTACTATAAGTTTTGGGTTCAGAGACTCTCATTAAAACCTCTTAGCTCTGCCGAGTTGGTTTTCACACTTGAGGAAAGCAAAATATTTATAATAGACTTTTCCATTTGTATTAGAAATAATGGCAATAGCTCTCATTTATAAGAACATTTATCTATGTTTTCTCATTTTATCATCACAACAACCTGGGAAGGCAGGTGCTACAACTATTGCACTTTCACTGCTCAAGGGATGGAGACAGATTGGAGGTTAAATAACTTGCCCAGGGTCAAGCAGGTAAGAATGATCACAGGTGAGTTTTGAACATAGGTATTTCTGATTCCAAGTACAGAACTCTAGCTATGATGCCACTTGACAGGAAGTTTTTCTTGGGGATAATTTGACTAATCTTTTCTAAGGTCTGTCTACAACCAGGAAGGGCAAAGTGCGCAAACATGAAAAATCCCGAAGAAAAGTTACACAAACTTCTCCCAAATGTTTCCAAAAGGTGTGGGTGAAGGTCAGAGTAGCTTCTCATTTTCCTCCTAGATGATTCACGGATTCCTCATTTGACCGAAGCTCTGTAATAATATACTCTTTCCCAGTTTAAATTTTTTTCTCACAACTATGTTGATTTTCAAAAATCTCAGCCAAAGCCTCTGTTACAAGTTTACCCCAACATAACATTCTCATGGATAATACTCTAAAAAGTCAGGCCAAAACAAAATTGTATAAAGACACTGGTCTGTGTTCCCACAGCCAGTCAAATGGAAAGCCGGGGAATGTTGTTCTAAGACTGCTGCTTGAGGTACAGCTGAAGGAACTGGGGATGAGTCACCTCAAGATGACAAGACCTAGCGGCCATGGCAGCTGTCTTCAAATATTTAAAGGGCTGCTACATAGAAAAGGATTTTTTTTTCTTTTTGGCCGCTTCTGAAAGACAGCCCTAGGCTCAAATGTATTTACATGGGTGAAATACTTCAGTTATTTTTTGTTTTTTAAGGAAACAATCTTTTAACATAAAACATTAAAATGGAAAAGGTTTGGGAGCCATAAGATGGTTCTAAACTAGGCTCTGCCTACTTCCCACAAATTCCTGACCGAAGCAAATGAAGTATTAGAAAAGAGTTAGAAAATAATTCTGTGCTGTTCTTTTGTGGGTCCTCTGTCAGCCTACTCTAAGTTTTATACCTTCTAAATTTGTCACTTTGGGACAAAATGACAATTCCCTCATTCTAGTTAAGGATAGACAAAAATGGATGTTCCAAATGATCCTGGGTTATCAAACAAAAATTACAGCATAGGAATGATGTTTTTTAAAAAAATAGCATGAAATGAAAAGCAAATTGGGGCAAGTTTCCCACTATAAAGATTACAATTTATGACGAAACTCTGGTTTAAAGCAGTGTTTTAACTGACTGGAAAATATAGTTTTTGCAGAATATCTCATTTTTTATTCAGATAAATGCGTATACACACATGCCTGCGTGCACACACATGGTTCTTTTAACATTATAATGGTTCATTAAGCTAGATAATTGTGTGAGGAACTGTATTGGAAAAGGCCAAACATAAATATTAATGGATAAACATTATTCTAATAGCTCCCTTATTGTTTCTAACATTCAAAAAAGGCATTGGTTTTAATGATCTTCTTGAATTTGAGCATAACTAGATGCCCATGCATCTTCTCTGTGGAGTGCACATATCCCTCCCCCTCCAATACATGCCGCAGATTTTATCACTATTTATGGTGCCTTTGTCCTTTCTTTGTTTCTCTATTGCAATTCCCCCTCAATAGTGTTGCCAAAGAATTTTTTCCTTCAACACAAATCTTCCTATATTCCTCTCCTACTTCATAAATAAACTCTAGATTTATCGCCTCTGGAAAAATAATCATTGTTACACACATGCATGCATGTATGTACATGTGCACACATACACATACCTCTTTTGGCTTTTAAAGCTCTCCACAACCTGGTTCCAAATATTATTTCTAGCGTCATTGGGCATTATTCTTGCTTCTTCACTCTGGGATTCTGCCAAACAGGACTTCCTGATATTCCTTTAACAAAGCCCTCTGTCTCCCATTTCTGTCCCTTTGCACTGGCTGATCCCCATGCCTAAAGTACATCCCTCCTCCACTTTTGTCAAATAAAATATTTCTTTCCTCTAAGATGAGTACCACTGTCTACACAAATTATTTTCCAATCACCCAACTATCAGTTCTTGGACTCACAAACCACCCTGTGAATACAATGATTTTCTATTATTTTCTATTTATTCTCTCTGGTTGGTTGTTGTCCTTCCGAATCAAAGAAGACAAAAAATGTCATCACTATGTCACAGTCAGGATACAGTGTCTCTGACTGTGACTGATCAGACCAATATAAGCTTAGAATGCTCTAGTGCAGGTCACTCACCAATAGTCCATGTGAACATTTGATGTGGCTTCTCTGTATTTGCATCTCACATTTCTTTTTATCTATTGCAATTTTGCTTTACTCACGGAACACAGTACCTTCTTTGATGTCAGCATGCCATGCTGGGTAATCCTTTGCCAATGTCTCCCTTGTCATGCCATCAAATCCAAATTGGAATTAGACTATTCTTTCTATACTTAATTATACATTATTATATATGCATTTGCCTCTCCTATTTGAATATTAGCATCATAAGTGTAAATAATCTCTAGATTGTTTCATTCCTTATTTTATATCCTAAGAATCTAGCACAATGTCTAGCACATGATAGATGCTTGATAAATGCCTATTGATTGAGTTGTCAGTGAAGGCACGGTTTGTTTCCCGTTGATATATCCCTGATTTGTCTGTTCATAGCTCTTTTCCCCTGCAGTCTCTGTTCCTCCATTATGCCTGAAACTTTGCTTCAGGTCATTGCCTTGGCTCACCCAGGCCCATTCCATCTCAATGGGAAACAGCTGTTTTTGAAAGAACCTTGAGCTCACTGGCATGGGTCCTCCCTTCACCAATGGAAATTATAATCCCTTGTAGCTTGGTATATGGTCTTTAAAAGCTGCCATGCAATAAGATGTCATCACCCCATATCTAGCCTGGTGATAAGCCTCTTGGAATTTAGTAGGGCCTATACTATGGCTCTGGGCATGGACAGAATCTTCTGCCAGGCTCATTTTCCAGAATTTGTGTTCCAATTAGCATAGATCGAAGAGCCTAGGGGCACCTACATGCTACATAAAATTATTCATGGAAAAGTTGCTGAGGAACCCTGTATTTTTTAAGTGGCTTATGATATATATTGAGGCATTCCAAAGAGGAATCATGGAAATCTTTGAAAATCTGGGAATAATCTGAGAATATGGGACATCTCTAAAATGTGATACTCCATGACATGCCAAATATCCATTCATTTATTCATCTAATGAATATGTATTAAGTGTCTATTGTATCCAAGTTACTACTCTAGACCTCATCTTCTGGCAGATGACTAGAGCTGTGTGCTTTGTGCACTAGAACTGTTGTAGAACAGTATGAAAACGTGGTCTGTGCCATGAACTAGGGAAATTGATGCCAGAAGGAAATGATACTTCTTAGAAAATGATTATAAGTTGTGGTTAAATGAGTATATGTCTGTATACATCTATTTCCAGAGGTGTGAAAAGATAAAAGTCATCTCTCTATATTTTAATATTAGAGTAGTATGGTGCTGCCAATAGTGATCTGGACTCGGGCAGGACTAGAGTTCAAAATCTATCCCCTCACACTTATTAGTAGTGAGAACCTAAGGATGTCACAGACTATTTGGTCTTTAGTTCTTCATCAACAAAATCAGCATAGTATCATCATCCTCATCATCATCAAACACAACAACAACAAAAATTTATTAAGTACATACTATATGCCAAGCTCTGTGCTAATCAGTGGAAGCGTAAAGAAAGGTAAAAACAGACCCTGCTCTTAAAAAGCAAACAATACCTGTACTGATGTACCTCCCACAAATCAAATGAGCTTTGTGAATGGTGAAATATTATACAAATGTTGAACCTCCCTACAGCATCCCTCATGATTGGATACAACCTCAAATAAGGAAGTCACTGTAGATAGGCAGTTCTACGGTTGTACAAGTCTAGGTTCTGAAAGTTTTTTAACATCTTAAAATGAAATTTTTTGGATCCTACTTTTGCTTTCTGGAGAAAAGTGCAATGTCTATTTAATTTTTCCCTGACAATCCTTCAGACATTCTAGAACAGTTATCAAATATTTCCTTGGTCTTTGCTTTTCATCTTAGCTTCATCACAACTGCCTTTATAATGACGACGTCTCAATCAGGTTTCTCAGCTTGGAAAATTTCAATTTCTTTTTTTTAATGTGGTACAAAGAATTAAACAAAATATTCCTTACATTCAGAGTATGTTGTGGCTACTGCTTTCTTTGAACTGTGATAATATCATAAACATAATCACCATTATATAGCATTTTAATGTTTACAAAGTATTTGCATACATAACCCAATATTGTACAAGCTTTTCCTGCAATTTCACAACTCTCTTGGTTCATATTAAGTTTGTGGTCAACCAAAATCCCCAGATCTTTCATATGTGAACTACTGCCAACCCATCTCTCTCCCATTTCTGTACTTGTACCATAGAGACTTTAAACCCAAATAGAAAACTTTGCATTTGTACTTTTTGGAATTATATATTAGAGGTTTGGAACCAGTTTTCCAGCTTATCAAGGCTTCAAATTTTGAATATAACATATATTTCACTGACTAGAGTCTTCCATTCCAGGTCATCTGTATATGATGACATACTTAGATATAAAGGATTTGTTTTATGTCTTCATCAAAGTGGTCAGTCAGTAATGTCATTACACTAGATTCTGCCATTAAAATCAAAATTATAAAGGCAGTGAAATACAGCCTGAAGAAGACTGCAGTTGGAGTAAAAGTTATTGGGTTCAAGTATTGACTTTGCTATATGACCACAGTCAATTAACTTAAACCCTCTGAAATTTGAGTTTCCTCCTTAATATGGCATGATAATACTGGCATTATCTATGTCTCAGTATTGTGAGGAAAGCCCATTGAAAGCTCTGAAATCACACATACACACATATATACACACAGAGTGTGAGAGAGAGACACAGAGACAGACACAGAGACACAGAGAGAGAAGGTATCATCAGTTGTCATTACTTTTCTTTGAGTACAGGGTCCCTGGATCCCAACACTCTGAGAGGTAAGTATTTTGCCTTATCTTTTTAGTGTCCATACCTCCGTACAATTTCCCAGTGTAAACAGTCCTCTTGTTTCCCACCACCATATACACACACTACCCAACACCATTTTGTATGCTGTCTTCCTTTATTGGATTATAATCTGTTTGATGGAAGGAACTGTCTCACCATCTTATGTGTGTGTCTCCAGCACTTAGCACAAATGAGGCATATACAAAGCACTTTAATAAACTTTTTTCTCCCTTACTATCAAAAGAGATATATTGGGACATGAAGCTATAATAATAATATTTTTTAAAACATAAGATTTTGGAAGACAGGGGAGAAATAGAACAGTATAGCTGTTGATGTGAATTTACTGATATAAAAAGAATTGATTACTTTATGTCCTTTCCTCCTACTGTGTCTAAAACAAAGAAAGCTCTCCTGGCTTCTGGAGAATGGGTTCAGAGTAAGGAGAAGCTTCTAATTTTGCTTTTTTTTGCTTTGTATACTGTGGCAGCAGAAGGCTACACATAAATTGTGAATGTACAGTGAGATAAAAAAGAAAGAATACAGAACACATATAAATTGAAACTTGATTTTTTTTAATGGGCTAAAACCATTTGGCCAAGAGGTAGAGGAACGCCATGCAATGTTGGTGGAATTTCAGATCCCGTACTTCTAAACCTTTTTCTCTTATACCAAAAGCATTACAATTTTCCCTAGCATGACACTAGAAAGCAAGAAGCTTTTCAATACTACATTATATGGAAGGAATTTTGGTTGTAGAAAAGAAAGCAAGCTAAAAGTCACAGTCCTTTTACATAGAGAAAGAAAATGAATGATTAATTATAAGAATCACATGGTACTATTTGGTTTTGTAACTATACAAAATTTTGGTGAAAGAGACACTAGAATGTTACCACCAATACATTGATGTCATGTTAGGATATAAATGATTCAAACCACAACTGTACAGACAGTCTGCTGCATGACATGGAATGTTGGCCTTAGAGTCCCCATAAAGGAATGAATAGTTTACTTAAGGTTTTGTTTTGTTTTCTAATGGATATGACCTCCAAGGTTTTTTCATTTGTTTTGTTTTTAACTTCCAGTTCAAATGCTGGAATATTTGGCTCTATTTTCTTTCTATTTTTTCTCAATATGTGACATTAAAAAAATATTTAATGTTACTTACCTCCTTTGGTTCATTTTTGATGAAATTGAAAAGACTCTTAGGGGAAAACATAGGCCAAATTTATAATGATAAAATAAATGTGAATTGAAAAGAGTTCTTTATTTCATTTGAGTACTTTATCTCATGAGTACTGACTATTTAACAGTCTTATCTACATAGTTATTTGGTGTATTTTGGAATATTGAGTGCCATGTATTTTGTACAGCTTTTAGGTTTTTGAATGGAATTTTATTTTATGTTATTCCTATATGTTATTATTTTCAAAATAAATATGATATTTTTGTCAGTTTGTGCTATAGCCTGCAACTTCAGTAAATCGATTCATTGTTTAAATTAGTTTATTTTGCTAATTCTTTGGATTCTTCCAAATAAATGATTATTCCATCAGAAAACGTATGTCGCTTTCTTTCCTCTTTGTTTATTTTTGTTCTCTTTCAGGGGTGGAGAACCTGAGTCCTTGAGGCCATATGTGGTCCTCTCAATCCTCAAGCATGGCCCTTTGACTGAATCTAAACTTCACAGAACAAACCCTGCTGGCACAGGTTCTTTGATCTGCTTTTCTAAGGAAAGCAACTTTAAAGAAGGTCAACAATCTACTTTAATTATATTCATCAATAGAGAAAATACAAACAGAGAAATAAAGACCAACAGACAGGAACTTCTAACTATCTGACCACCAGCCATACATACATCACAGATCAAGACACAGGTCCAACTGTCTGACCATTACATGCATACATAATTAACAGAAAGAGAATCATCAACATTTGGGTTTTAAAAACCTGCAAGTTCCTTAATGGCTCCCCAGACTCTCATCTGACACATGAACCTTCTTCCAAAGAGTAAGCCCCCAAAACATATCCTCACCTCAGAGTATATATACTTTTCTTTTTTTTCTTTAAATATAAATTTATTTATTTAACTTTTTATATTCATTTTGGTTTCCAAATTTTCTACAAATTTGCCCCCTCCCCCCATCCCAATGCACCGAGTATTCTAATTTCCTCTATCACCAATCTGCCCTCTCTTCTATCATCCCTCCCTTCTCTTGTCCCCATCTTCTCTTTTGTCCTATAGGGCCAGATAACTTTCTATTCCCCATTACCTGTATTCCTTATTTCCTAATAGCAAGAACATTACTCAGCAGTTGTTCCTAAAACTCTGAGTTCCAACTACACCCCATCCCTCCCTCCCCACCCATTCCCTTTGGGAAGGCAGGCAATTCAATATAGGCCATATCTGTGTAGTTTTGCAAGTGACTTCCATAATAGTCATGTTGTGTAAGACTAACTGTATTTCCGTCTATCCTATCCTGCGCCCCATTGTTTCTATTCTCTCTTTTGATCCTGTCCCTCCCCAAGAGTGTTGACTTCAAATTGCTCCCTCCTCCCATTGCCCTCC
>JAQQSK010000582.1:0-16567 GCA_028658325.1 Potorous gilbertii
AAAAAATCAATACCCTTAAAAATTATTGATAAAATTTCAACAGATCCAGTGGATGATGATTGATGAGATAATTTTTACATTTTACAAAGAGTATACAGAAATGTCATCCATAGTCTTATTGTAAGCCATTAGCACTGATAAAGCTGACTCCTGGATTGTCCCCTTCAGTATCCCTGCCTTTCCTGATTTAATTTTACAGTACTCCAACTCAAGTTTTCTTAATGATTATTTCAACTCTCTTATGGAGACAGAAAATCTCTGGATATTCATAGCTAACTCATTCCTGTGTATAGCAACCCTACTTTATGTATTCTTTATCCGAAATAGTTTCTAAGTCAAATGTTGAAAGAGTCTCAAGCTTTAGGAGCTAGTGTATCAAAGTTACTGAATGAACTCTAGAAATAATGATGAGATCAAACTGTCCACTGTAGTTGATAGCTGCTGGTTATGTATAAGGTCTACATGCTCCTTTGGTCTCATGGTCCTTTCTTGCTACTGAGTGATTTAAAATTCGCAGATTGCTAGAACTGGAAGGAAATTTAGAAGATCACTTCCTCATTTCACAGGTGAAGAAACAGAGACCCAGAGAGGTAAAGGAACCAGGTGGGAGGTTTGGTAGCTGCTTAACCCTTTCTGGTAATTAGAGAATCTCAAAACCTGGAAAGAATCTCAGAGGATATCTTGTCCAAATTCTACATGAATTTCAAATCCTTTCTACAACATTCCCCAAAATTAATCATTCAGCCTATACTTGTAGACCTCTAATGATAGAGAACTTACCACCTCCAGGCAACCCATTCCATTTTTTAGATAGCTGTAATTGTTAAGAAATTATAGTTATAGTTTGTTTAAAGGTCCAGAGGTGAAACAAAATAGAATACAAAATGAGATGACAAGGTCAGTGAACTGTGGGAGATAGCTCAGAAGGGTGTATGTACCCCAAGGGAGTTGGTTGTATAAGAGGAAGCAGGGTAGGTGACCAGAGAAAATTTAGAACTCCAAAAGTCTGAAATTAAACCAAGAACAAATTTGTACAGAAAGAAAGCAAGTTCAGAATCAGGAAAACTCAGAACTGAGGTCCAGGTATAAGCCAAGGTAAGAAGGTATTACAGTTGAGTTTCAAGGGGAACAAAAATTTGGGGGCCATTCACAGGTGCAGAAGAAGTCTGACTTCCTTCTTTTATTTTTAAAGTATTTTATCCCCCCCTCCCAATTATATATCAACACAATTTCTAATATTGATTTCCAAATTCTCTCCCTCTCTCCCCTCCCCCTGTCATTGAGAAGTCAAGCAATTTTAAAGAGGTTATACATGTGCAGTCATGCAAAACCTATTACCATGTTTTGACTTTCTTCTTTTTAAATTATGGTAGAAGTCCAAAAGTCACAGCCAGTTGGAATTTAAAGGGTTCTTGTTCTGCAGAACCACATGTTTCTGAGTGTTAATTTCATCTGTACATTAGTCTTTTTTAGTATATAAGCAGCAGCGGAAAATAGATTATCCATTTGTCTAAAAGAAACTAGTAGTATTTTATGGGTTATATCCCGTCTAAGTACATTTTTTTCATATTGAAAAAAGCATTAACTAATAATATAAGGGCAATAATATTTTTGCTATTTAAATAACACAGGAATAATGACATGTAATCATATTCCAAAGCCCTGACTATGACAGTAATCTTGCCTTAGAAGGTGCCTTTATGTTCTTAAAATAATTTTATTCCTTTCTGTTCCTTGGCTGCTAGGGAGTGACTTAAAGAAGAGTCTGGTATAGTCACAAAACTTTTACAGTAATGAAATAATGGGTATATAAATATATTTCTGATAGGTTTTCTTTTTCATGAACACGCATGACAAATTTATGAATACATGTAACAGCAAGGACCCTGGCATACACAGGAGAACCTGCTGTGCAAGTTTTTAGATCTACTTTTCTAACAAGGAAGCAACTTTTGAGAGATCAACAATCACTTTAATCAAGTACATATATCATTCACTTAGTTCACGGGAAGAAGTCAGCACCCTGAACTTCAGAGAAAATACAAACAAATTACCAACAGAAAGACCAACAGACAGGACTTCCAACTGTATGACCATAGATAATACATACATCTTTACCAGAGAGAGAAGCTCCAACATCTGGGTTTTGAAAGGTGGAGGGCTCCTTAGTAGCTACCCAGAGTCTCATTTGGCACTCAAACCTTCCAAAAAATAATTCCCAAAGTAAAACCTACCTTCAGAGTACATATACACTTTTCAGAGTTGGAGACCTGGACCCAGTGCCTTCCTGGAAATAAACAAAAGGTATCTGAGGCCTATTAATGGAGAGGAAGATCTTTAACACTTCCCCCCCAGCCACCATTAATCTTAAATTAACATTACAGTCCTTGAGAGAATGAGAGCTTCAAGAAGCTAAAACATTGTATATTCAATGAATAGCACTTGATATTTCTGTGAGAAAACAAAACACTCCTAAGGACTGAGAAAAGCAAACTGTGGAATACAGTGGCAAATTCCTTCCTAGCAGTTTCTAGCACCAGACTGAAGTGTAAAAGGAATTAAAGGGTGAAGCATGGAGGAAGGGAAATGATAACACTTGGAAAAATACAATTCTCTGTTTTCCTTCTACCCTGAGATGAAATTTTTATACTAAATTTTTAGATGTCAGCTTGCTAGACAGATCCTCAAGTAGGCTCAAAATATAAAGAAATATTGGATCATATTCAGGACCTAGAAAGAGAAATGGACTATTCCACAATATATTCCACAATATTCTACAAACATTTTAGTTTGGAACAAACTGCTCCCTCAACACTTAAAGTACTGAAAAATGTTTCCCAAATAAATGCTGGCATTTCAATCAGCAAGAATTCATAATACTTGCCAACATGTGTTTACTATGTGCCAAGCATTGTGCTTGGGATAAAAAGGTTATCCCAAGGGGTACAAAGAAGAAGTAAAATTGTCTGCCCTCAAGGAGCTTACTTTCTGTTGGGTGAGACAAATTGTACATATACAAAATAAATACAAGGTGATTTTAAGGGGAGGATACTAATAGTCAGAGGTATCAGCAAAGGTTTCATGTAGAAAGTAGTATATTGGGAGGATGGAGAAAGTTTTCATATTGAAGTAGGATTTTAGCTGAGGTTTGAAAGAAGCCAGAGATGGGGAGGGAAAGCGTGTGTTCTTCCTTCATTTCCCAAGAAGACTATGCCATCAGAGAAATGATGACATGACTTGCACTTGACTTTGTTTTTTCGTTTTTTTTTTGAGTGAGTGAGGGCTATGCAGGTCACCAGCCACACTTCTCCAGAACCATTTGAATCCGGTGACCAGATATTCATCAGGATGACTGGAGATGACCCAGGATGAGGCAATTGGGGTTAAGTGACTTGCCCAAGGTCACACAACTAGTGAATGACCAGTGTCTGGGGAGAGATTTGAACTCAGGTCTTCCTGACTCTTGCACTGGTGTTCTATCCATTGCACCTAGCTGCCAGAGGGAAAGTATTCCATGGGAGACAACCAATAAAAATTCCTGGTATCTGGAGATGGAGTTCTGTGTTCGAGAAAGGACAAAGAAGTGAGTGTTCACTGGATCACAAAGTATATGAAGTCACAGAGGCACTTAGGCAGAGAGAGTGCTGGGCCTGGAGTCAGGACAAAACTGAGTTCAAATATGACCTCAGAAACTTACTAGCCATGTGACTAAACCTGTGTGATCCTGGAAATGTCACTTAACCTCTGTTTGCCTTAGTTTCTGTGTCTATAATGGGGATGATAATGGTATCTACTTTCCAAGGTTGTTGCAAGAGTAAGATGAGAATATTTGGAAAACTCTTAGTATAATGCCCGGCACATAGTAGGCACTTCATAAATTCTTCCTTCACATAGTAGGTATAAGACAACTGGAAAGGCAAGAAGGAACTATAAAGATTATGCAGGACCTTGAAAGCCAAACAGAGGATTTGATATTTGTTCTTGGAGGTAAAAAAGGACCAATGGATTTATTGAAAAGGGGATGACATGGTCAGTCCAATGCTTTAGGAAGATCAATTTGACAGTTGAATGGAGAAAGGACTGTAATAGGGAGAGACTTAAGATAGGGAGACCAAGAAAAAATCTATTCTAATAGTCCTGGAATGAAGTAATGAAGGCCTGCACTAGGGTAGTAGCACTGTAAGAGAAAAAAGAGGGTCATATATGAAATGTTACAAAGGTGAAATTGATAATATTTGGCAACATATTGTATGTGACATGTAATAAAAAGTAAGGAGTTGAGGAAAACATCTTAGTTGTCAACTTGGATCACTGGGAGGATGGTGGTACCCTCTAAAATGATAAGGAAGTTCAGAAGAGGTGAAGGTTTGGCGGGGAAAAGATAAATGAGTTCAATTTTGGTCATGTTGGGTTTAAGATGTATATAACACATCCAATTCAAGATATCAAGTAGACAGTTGCAGATGTGAGTCTGAAGGCCGAAACTTAGTTCAGGCTAGATGAGTAAAGTAGAAATTCATGAGGATAAAGTTGATAATTGAATCCATAGGAAATGATGAGACGACTAAATGAATGACATATAGAGAGAAGAGAAGAGGGCCAAGGTCAGGATCCTGGGGGACATTTAAAGTGAGCTGGTGTGACCTGGATGAAGATCCAGCAAAGGAGACTGATAAGGAGCGGTCAGACAGGAGGAGGGGAACCAGGATAGGATAGTGTTACAAATATTTAAAGGGAAGAGAGTATCAAGGAAAAAAGGGTGATAGTGACAAAAGCTGCAGTGAGGTGAAAAAGAACGAGAGTGGAGAAAAAGTCATTAGATTTGGCAATTAAGACATTACTGGTAACTTTGGAGAAAGCAATTTTTGAATGATAAAGTTACAAAGCAGACTATAGAGAATATGAGAATGAGAAGAAAGGAAACTGAGGAACCTATTGTAGATGAACTTCTGGAGTTTTACTATAAAAGGTTGGTGAAATATGGAGCAGTAGTTAGCAGGAATGGCAGGGTCGAGTGAAAGTTTTTTGAAAATGAGGGAGACATGGGCATGTTTATAAGCAAACAGAAGCAGCCATTTGACAAGGAGAGACTGAAAACAAGTGAGAGAGGACATGGATTTAAAGAGACTCTCTCAAGAGAAGAAAACAGTATGGAGTTGAAATGGTTTACCTGGAAGGGAGAAGAATGTAGCCAGTGCAGAAGTAGCCTAGGAAAGAACTAAGGAGTTGAGGGATTGGAAATCATGACAACAAACAGGGTTTGGGATGGCAAGACAGCTGGAGAGGTGGAATGATGATGGACTGTATCAGATAAAGGAATTTCAGAATTCATGAAAATGGAAGTGGAACATTTGTGGCTGATGGCAAGATCAAGGGAAGGACCATCTCTACATGGGTAGCTGAGGTAGAGTGGAAAAGTAGGTCATGGGATATGAGTAAGTTGAGGAACTAGGATGTGGAAAATTAGGAAGCTGAGAAAGTAGGAGATTAGGGTGTTTGAAATAATATTAATATTTATTTTGAAGTCTCTTACTATAAGGGTATTTGTTGGAAACACTGAGACAGGCACTGAACTGGGTAATCACCAGTATCATTAGCTGCACAAAGGTTACATGTCACCAAGAGCCATATTGTATTTTTCTTTGTTTTCTGAGTTGCCATTGCCAGTCATCAAGTGGTTAAACTACTGGTGATGACCCTTCCTGTCCATAGTTAGACTATTCCTCAGAAAGTAAGAATAGTTCATTTCCAACATGGTATAACCTATCAGAGCTTGATATTCAATAGAATAACCTTCAAGAAGAAGCTTCATGCCATAATGAAAAAGGAGAGTAATACCTTGTACCTCTAATGTCCTACAGTTACAGTACTAGAAGTCTTAGAGACTGAGTGGAACTCCTTATTTTATAGATAGGAAAAATGGGTCATAGAGAATTCAATTTATCCTAGATCACTGAGCTAACCTGTTATTTGATGGAGAGGCAATAAGGCACACTGGAAAGGTGTTAGCTTTGGTGTTAGAGGATCTGTCTACAAATTCTGGCTCTACTACTTCCTACCTGTTTTTGTTTGGGCAAGTAGCCCAAGTTCCTTGTGTCTTTCTCTAATTATAAAGTGAGGTCATTGAACTAGATAATGTCTACTTGGCTCTGAATCTGTGATCCTATGACTAACTTTAATTTCCCAACATCTTTGCCAGAGTTTAGTTAAACACTTTGGGATCTTTCAATGACTGAATTTTGAAACATGACTGATATTTTCCATGGTTTAGGGAATGTTCAATTAGGAAATTCTATTGATTCAGATCAACAGCTTCTCTACAACTTAAAATCTTAGAGAGGCTTAATGTCTTTCTCAGTTCATAAAAAAGTTAAATGATTTGCCCAGAGTTATAGTCAGTATGTATTAATGGTAAGCCTTTAACTCAGGTTTTCCTGATCCTGACATAAGCTCTCTGCCTACTTTACTAGACCTCTACAATGTATAGTTTTTAGAAAAGTTAAATAATCAATATTGCATAATGGATAGGATTTTGGAATCAAAGACCTTGGTTGAGGTTCTGTCTCTATTATTTTTAAATTGTCAGATCATGGATAAATCCCTTACCCTCTCTGAAGGTAAAGTAAGGATGTATATGTTGACTAGATGGTCTCCGGTCTAAATCTATGGTTCTAGATATAGAGGGTAAACATTATTTAGGAAAGAAGAGGAATTGAAAAAAATGGAATACCCTTGCATATAGTCCAGCGAATTCTCTTGGACAAGAAATAGAAAATAAAGTCCCCTTCATTTTTGTAAACACCAAATGGGACTTTTTATGGCGCCAAGTATCATCTTAAGACATAATATATTCCTTTATCACAAGATTATTATATGAGCTTATTCCAAATAAATATACCTAGCTGCCAATGCACTCTGATGCAATATCCCAAATTGCATTGGCATTGCAAACCATGTGAACATTTAGAGTGAAATAAGATCCTATTTCAGGCAGATACCTCCCCTGCATATGGTGTCTACATGGGTTTGTGGGTCTCTTTCCAAGTGTTCCATAGCTCCAACTATATTTGGAACTAGAGAAGGATTCAAGGGGGTAAAATTTTCATTAAGGGAACAAAAATGTCCTTATTATATCACCCTTAAAGGTGATTGCTACTTATAATACTTTGCATTTGGTTAATTACTCTATGGTTGATATAATAATACTGTAGCAATCTTGCCTGACCAATACCCCAAAAGAAGACATTCCAATTGTTAATGAATTCCTGATTGACTTGCTTTACACCCAACAACTGGAAAAGAGAGGCAAAATGGTGGTATAATGGAAGCAATGCCAGGCTAGTTAGCAAAAAGACCTGGGTCCTAACCTTTGCACCACTACCTACTAGCACTGGCTGTGTGAGCACTCAATTTCTGTGTGCCTCATTTGTCTAATCTATTAAAAAAGAAGATAATTTCAGTCCTCCTTTAGCTCACAAAATTGTTATAAGGATTAAAGTTATGACATACTACATATGTGAAGACATTTTGTGAACTGTTATGTCCTGTATGTTATATCTACATATCTATACATATATATGCATGTATATGTACACATAAATTTATCTTTATATATCTTTATGGAGAGAGAGACAGTGTGATGTAGTACATATGGACTTGGAGTCAAGAAAACTGACCTGAGATCCACATGCCGCCTCTTACAATAGTAGTTTTGTGAACCTAGGTTATTCACTTATCTCCTGGGTATCCCAAGAAACTCTACAAAACTAAAAATTAAGAAAGACCTATCAATCTCCTGTCGTGCAGGGAGTGTTCACACTAGGAGTGGGTGTTCAGGGAGAACTAGTACCTCTGATGTGAGGGCTTGCTAAACCCTTTTCAGGGCTGCTTTGGTGTCCACCTCTCACCCAGCTCTCACCTGTGACTCCAAGAGGTTGTAGTGTACACAACAGTCACACCCCAGTAAAACTATCTTAGCAGATGAGTTAAACTAGGTTGAGGGTAACTGATAGGCCTCAAATCCATTGGTGAGTTAGGGGGATATCTACCCCAAGAATGTGAAGACTTCCCCTGATGGAATGGGCAGAGGAGAACAGTTTGCTCCAATAGCCATGAAGATAGCTGAAGTCAGTACTGTGGCACACTTGTGTGTTCGTCCTTCATTGTCGAAGAAGACCATGCCATCAGAGAAATGATGACATGACTTGAACTTGACTTTGTTTTGAGTGAGAGAGGGCTGTACAGGTCACCAGCCTCACTTCTCCTCCAGAGCCATCGGAATCCAGTGATCAGATATTCATCAGGATGACTGGAGATGACCCAGGATGAGGCAACTGGGGTTAAGTGACTTGCCCAAGGTCACACAGCTAGTGAGTGTCTAGTGCCTGAGGTGAGATTTGAACTCAGGTCCTCCTGATTCCTGCACTGGTGCTCTATCCACCGCACCACCTAGCTGCCCTTGTGGCACACTTAGAGCTTGGTTAGACATCAAAGATGCCAATGTCATCTACTGTGACCTGGGTTAATTGTCTTAACTTTTGTCTTGCCACTGGATTTCAATGACTAAAAGAAAGTGTGAGACTCATGACTTTGCCTCACTTAAATCCAATCCAGGCACAAGTCAACATATCACCTGTGATGTCACTAGCTTTCTTCAAAAATGAAGGACAAACAACATTTGTTCAGACTATTTTCATGCTATAAAGAAAGGCCTCATGACATAGTTTAAAAAGTCGATGTCTGAGAACATTTCAAATTCTATTTCTGCTGCTTCCTACTCATATGACTCTGAGAAAGTTACTTAATCTCCCTGGTTCTCAGTTTCCTTAACTGTAAAATGGAAGAGGTGGCATATTAGGTACCTTCCCTCTCTAATCTGTGTTCCTGTGAATCTGTGACTTTACTTTCTGCCATCTCCAGTCTAATTAACCTGTATATTTTCAGTCCAATCAACCTATTCAAGTGTATATTGTCTTCTACATTTGAATGTCTTTTCTTCTTTTTCCTATTTCCACTAACATCCTACTGAGTCTTAACCCTAGCTTCTCTTACCATCCATTTCCGCTCTCATGCTATTGGATGGAGCTAAAGGAAGTCATGTAATTAAGCTGACTCGATCAATTCCAAATTTATGGTATTTCATCTCACCCAGGCCCTCATTGCAGCAAGGCAGTCCTCTTAATCTCTTTCCCAGTCAGTTCTGTACCTCATTTGCTAAGCACCTATTCTAAAGCTTCTCTAACTCAACCTCCCCCATCCCAGCTCTTCTCTTATCCTCTCAGCTGAGGACTAACTTCACATTTGACTGAGAAAATAGAAGCCATTCTCTATGATCTCCTTCTTTGCCCCTTTGCAAAGTAGAATTGAGACAGCACAAAGTAGATGAAGGATGTGCAAATTTGGGACATCCCCCCCAAATACTCACACGGATTCTCTGTGCCCTATCTGTGGTAAAGCATTCTGAGCCCTTATTGGTCTGATCAGCCACAGTCGGACGCACTGAAATTTCACTTTACAATGGTGATGTCATGTTGGTCCTCTTCGAAGACGAAGAGCAACAACCAACCAACATCTCAAAACTCCGATGTTATCCCTCATTCTCTACTTCTGCACTCCAGTCTCTAATGAATAATTAGATCTGATCCCTCCCAATGCTCTCCAGCAGGTTGCCCCCACAATCAGACCCAATCTCTCTCTAATCTTCAACCTCTCCCTCTCTACTAATCCAGTCTCAACTGCCTACAAACATAAAAACAAAAAATCTCAGTCCTTGTGCTTTAAAAAAATAAATCTTCCTATACTCTAGCATCCTTTTAAACTATTGTCCTTTATCTATCTCATTCATAGCCAAAGTTCTAGAAAAAGCAGTCTATATTCATTGCTTTCTTTTTCTCTCCTCTCACTAATCCTCCCTTCTGGCTTCCACCCTAAGCATGCAATTTAAACTCTTTATTTGTCATTACCAATAATCTCCTAACTGCCAAATTTAATAGGCTTTTAAAAATCCTTGTTCTTCTTGACCTTTGCAGCATTTACTGCTGTAGTTCACCCTCTCCTCTTGTCTACCCTTTGTCTAGGTTCTTGTGACCCTGCTGTGGCTTTATGCTGACTGTCCCTTTTCCACTTATTTGCTAGATCATCGTCCCTATCACATCTTACTGTGGGTGTATTTCCAAGGCTCTATCTTGGCCTCTCTTCTTCCCCACCCCTGCAGTCTAAACTCTCCACTAGGTCAGCTCATCTAATTGAAATTTACCAGATTCAACCAAAGAGGAATAAATTGCATAACCAAGAAGGTTTATGTAGCAAACGTTAATAAGTTTTGATGCTACTAAACCTTTTATTTTGTTTCTTTGATTACCAAGGACTAATGTAGTATATTCATATAAAATTGAAGGACTTTCAAGTCTAAGAAAGAAAATTAAGGATTACAAAATTTATTCACTGGCATTCTCCAACCAAATATTTTATACACAGGAAGCAAATTAATTTTAGCAACTGAAAAAGGAACATTCACTCTTTTAGCCTCCTTAGGACCCTATAGTACAAACATGAAAGAGTTTTTGTTCTGCAGCTGCCTAATTTATCACCAGAGGTTAATTATACAATGAGAAAATCCATTAATAATAGTGTGTTATCACCAATAAACAAATCCTTGAATTAATCAGGTTCACCATGTTATGCCAAATCCATAATATTGTACTGCTATAATTGTATAAAAAGATAAAACAAATATTCCACGTGATGAGGGTTCAGTCCCAATCTTGCAAACATTTTTACAAGTCTGGTGCTTTTTCTTTGGTCCATCCAAAGATATATTTGATGGCACTGTGTGATTTGTCAATCAATCAGTTAACAAATATTTATTAAGTATCTGCTGTATTTCTGTTGCTAGTGTAAACAAATACTAGCAGAAATAGTAATGGCAGTAGTCCTAGAAACTGGACAATGGCAAGATGTCGTGCATCTCCTTTACCCCTTCCTTTCAGAAAGGCCATTCAGGCCAATTTAAAGAGAATTTACTAACTGTAACTCCCAAAGTTGGCAAGAGCTTATTGGGATTGGCAATAGTACCTGGTGCCTTGCTGAACAAGATGATTGGGATTGGTTCTTGGTCGTTAAGGAGCCAAAATGAGAAAAGTTACATAAGTCACTTAAGCCAGAAGCAGGATAGCCAGAGAGACTGTGACAAGAAGATGAAGGGGATAGAACTGGATGTTTCAAGCTTGGTTTCAGAAAATCCTACAGAAAATAATCGCATATGAACATAAAGAGAGGTATTATGGCACAGTGGAAAGAGTAACAGAGTCACTTCGAGGAGCCGCACATTTTCTAACTGTGTGACTGTAGGTGAGTCACTTAACCTTCTGAACTTAGGTTCCTCACTTGTAAAGTAGAAGTAATATTTGTACTACATTCCTACAAGGTGGTTTTGAGTTATGAATTGCTCCTTTGCCCCTATCATTTTTTATCTTAGATTGTAAACTCCTGGAGGGTAGGGTTCTACTTAACATTTCATTTTGGAATCTGAGTGCCTAACCCAGTGCCTTGCACATATTTGGAGTTGAATAAATGTTGGTGGAATTTGAAGTGCTTTGTAAACTTTAAAGTACTCTAAATGCCAATCAGTCAAAAAGTATTGATTAAGGCACCTACTGTGTGCCTGGTACTTAGTCTGCCTTCCCTCACTCAAAACAAAGACAAGTGCAAGTTATGTCATCATTTCCCTGATGTCATGGTCCTCTTTGGAAACAAAGGATGAATACAACAACTGTGCTAAGCCCTGGGGATGCATAGAAAGTTAAAGAAACCTTAACCTCAAGGAACTCTTGGATGGGGAAGGCAACATATAAATAAAATATATTTATACAAATAAAATATACCTGTACAAATAAATATGAGGTAAAGTGGCAATAGTTTCAGTGGGAAGGCACTAGCATTAAGGGTTACTGTGAAAGGATTCTTGAAGAATGTGTGTTTTTAGCTAAGATTTGAAAGAAGTCAGATGAGCTATAAGGCACAAAATGAAAACGGAGAGAATTCCAGGGATGTGGGATAGCCAGTGAAATGTCTGGATGTGGCACATGGTTCATCTTATGTAAGCAACAGCAAGGAGGGCAGTTTTACTAGATCAAAGAGAACATGGGCTTGCACAGAAGCAGTCTTCCAGAAGACTGGAAAGGTGGGAGGGGTCAGACTGTGAAAGACTTTTTTTTCTTTTAAAAAATATTTTATTTGATTTAATTAGCAAATATCTTTCTTCTTACCCTTCTGTTCCATCCTCCTCCCTTCGCACTTGAAAACACCAGAAAAACAAAACCCATTACAAGAAAAACAACAAAACTCTCACCTCTTTTTCATGAGGTGGATAGCATGTTTCCCATGGTTGGTCATTAAGTTTATAAGGAATCAGCACAACAGTATTGCATCACATTTATATACCATAATGTATTCATCTATTTCTCAATTAATAGGCACTCCCTCAGATTCCCATTCTTTGTCACTTCAAAAAGATCTATATTTTTGTAAATTCATAGAGTCAGTGTTCCTTATGACTTATCCTTCCCTTTATCTATCCTCCCTCAAATTTCCCTTTCTCCTTCTCCCCTTTCCTTCCTATTTCTTTGTTGAGTGAAATGTACTTCTGTACCTAACTCTATATGTATTCTTCCTTCTTTTGACCAGTTCAGATGAGAGTGAAGTTCAAATGTCTCTCACTTGCCCCAACTCCCTCTATTTTTATGTAGATATCTACTTGTGCTGTAGAGGAATATGATTTCATTAATAATAGGTAATTATTTGTTGTTCAGTCACTTCAGTTGTGTCCACCTCTTAGTGGCCCCATTTGGGGTTTTCTTGGCAAAGATACTAGAGTGGATTGCCATTTTCTTTTTCTAGCTCATTTTACAGAAAAACAACTAAAGCCACATAGCTAGTAAGTGTGAGGTCCGATTCGAACTCAGTCTTCCTGACTCCAGGCCTGGTGCTCTATCCTCTGCACCACTTACCTGCCCCAGTATATAATTATACAGGGAAATTATGTGAGACAATTTCCCTT
Organism: Potorous gilbertii; assembly: GCA_028658325.1. NCBI lineage: Eukaryota > Metazoa > Chordata > Mammalia > Diprotodontia > Potoroidae > Potorous > Potorous gilbertii. The sequence continues at coordinate 13,058 of JAQQSK010000582.1, forward strand.
GACCTTCTCACCACCCCCTATCTACTATATTCCTTTCCTCTCTCATCCTTTTCTCAAGGTCATCATCATGTGACAGAACCACTCTCTGGTCTTGTCTAATTGGATTTCCTTTATGATCTCTAAAGATAATAAGGGTCAGAAGGGACATATGTATCATATGTAAACATTTGAATGCAAGCATTTTATCTATGTTTAGTTGTTTATCATTGTTCTTTCATTCTTACCTTTTTGTTTCTTTTCACTCTTGTGGTTGAACTTTGAAGTTTACCACAACTCTAGTCTTTCCATCAGGAATGCGTGGAAGTCTCTATTTCATTAAAGGTTCATTCCCCTTGTGGTATTATACTCAGTTTTGCTGGCTAAGTTATTCTTGGCTGTAAGGTCATATCTTTTGCTTTCTGGAATACTGTATTCCAAATTCTCCGCTCCTTTATGATGGTGACTGCTAAATCATGTGTGATCTTGACTGTGGCTCCTTGGTACTTGAATTCTTTCTTTCTCTCTGCTTGAAATATTTTTTCTTTGACCTAGAAACTCTTGGATTTTGCTTTGGATCCTCCTAGGAGTTTTCATTTTGGGGTTTCTTTCAAGAAGTGACTTGTGATTCTATTTCCACTTTGCCTTACTTTTAAAAGATCTGGGAAGTTTTCTTTTAAGATTTCTTGAAATGTGATATTTAGACTCATTATGGTTATAGTGTTCAAATAGTCTAGTCACTATCTGATAGAAAAATGACAGTGATATTTGTTTTCTCTTCAGTCTATTTTCCTGGTCAGTTGTTTATGTTATGAGATACCTTAAATTTTATTTTTTTCAGTCTTTGGACTTTATTGTTTCTTGTGTTATCTTATGGAGTTATTAGCTTCTATTTGGTCCATTCTAATTTTCAGGGTGTTAGTTACTTAGGCAAGATTTTGTACCATTTGTGCCAAGCTATTCATTCCAATTCTTTCTTCCACAGCTCTCATTAATTTTCCTCAAGTGTCCTTATTTAATTTATAATAAACATTTTAACCTTTTTTTTAAACTCTTGCTTCCTTTCTTTCAAGAATTCTAGTGGAATTTTTTTTTTTTTTTGCCCAGGCTCTGCTTTTCTGAGGCTTTACTTATAGTGTTTGGAGTCATTCTTTTCATTTGGGTTTGCGTCAAGAGCTTCCCCGACACCAGAATAGCACTTTCTAGTGGAGTTTGTTGTTTTTTTTGTCCATTCTTCCAGCCTACTTCCTGATTTTAGATTTGACATCAGAGCTGGAGTCTGTGGCACTTCTGGAAGAAAGGTCCAGGCTGGTTCTATTGCTGCTTTCTTGGGATATTGAATGTCATGTTATTCTAAAATTCCAAGGTCAAGCTGAGGACTTGCCAGTTTTCAGTGCTCCCAGAGTAGTATGATCCAAAGCAAGTATGATTCTAATCCCTTCCCTGGCCTGAACTCTGCAAGTTCCTGACCTGAGTTTGGATGTGAGCAAGAGTAGACTGCTGCTAGATTTAGCCCCTATCAGTCACTTGGAAAGCTTTATTGGTTCAGAGTGGTACTTTCTATTACTCTGTTATTTTGGCACTTTCTTTTCTTTCCTACCCTCTTCCTTCATCCCCACTCCCACCCTATGAAAGACTTTGAATGCCAAACAAAAAGTTTTATATATTTATATATAAATTATTATATTTATTATATAATAATAATATTATATAATATAATATATGATTATAATATAATATATTATATTATATATAAATATAAATATATTTATATTTATATATTTACCTGGAGGTAATAGGGAGCTACTGGAGCTTATTGACTGGTTAAGGGGAGGGGTAACATGACCAGGCCTGCACTTTAGGAAAAATGAGTTTAATAGTTAATTAGAAGATAAGCTGGAGTAGAAAGAGAATTGAGACAGGAAGACTAACCAGAAGGCTGTTGCAATCATCCAGGCAATGAAGTGGTGAGGGTCTTATCAGGGTGGTAGCAATGTCAAAGGTGAGGAGGGAGTATATATGAGCGATATTGCAAAAATGGAATCAACAGGACTTGGTAACAGTTGGATATGTGAGGGACTAAGGGAGAGTGAAGAATCAAAGATGACCCCTAGGTTGTGAATCTGTATGACTAGGAAAACAATGATGCCCTCAACAGTAATTAGAAAATTACAAAGCGGGGAAAATTTTGGAGGAGAACTAATGATTTCAGTTTTGTACATGTTGAATATAAGATGTCCAGAGGACATCCAACTAAAAACGTCCAGTAGGCAATTGGAGATGTGAGACTGGAGGGCAGGAGAGAGGTGACATTTGCTGGATAAGTAGATTTGAGAATCATCTGCATAGAGATGATAACTGGATCTATGAGATTTCATCAGATAAAACACTGTGTTGTTGTTTGTTCTTTGTTTTCCAAGAAGACCTAAGATGTCATGTGGTGATGAATTGTGTGTAAATTAGATTTAAGTGAGTCAGAGTTGCACAAAATCATCATCTTCACTCTTTTTTCCAGTCATCAAAGTCTAGTGGCAAGACAAAAGCTGAGATGACCGGTGATGACCTGAGATGAAGTGGATGACCTTGACATCTCCTACATCTGACCAACCTCTGAGTGCCCCTTGGTACCTGCTTCAGCTGCCTTTGTGACCATTAGAACAAATTGTTCTCCTCCATACATTCCACCAAGGGAAGTCTTTACAGGCTTTGGATAAACATCCCCATAACTCACCAGTGGGTTTGAGGCCGTCAGTTATCTCAACCTGGTTTAGCCTGTCTACCAAGGGAGTTTTACTAGGGTGTGGCTGCACAGATGCTATGGCTTCTTGGAGTCACAGGTGAGAGCTGGGTGAGAGACACCAAAGGTGGATGAACAGTCCTGAAAAGGGCTTGGCAACCCCTCGTATACTAGAGGTGCTAGTCCTCCTTGAATACCCCGTATAGCCAAAGTGAAATACCATAGAGGGAGAAGAGAAGAGGACTCAGGATAGAGCCCCAGAGACCTAGTTGAAGGTGAAGTCAATGAGAAGAACACGGAACAGCCAGACAGGTAGAAGGAGAACCAGGAAAGAGCAACATCTTAAAAACACAGAGAATCTTAAGGAAAAGAGAGTATTTAACAGTGTGAAAATGAAGCAGAGAGGTCAAGAAGGATGAGGATTGAGAAAAGTTCATTCCATTTGGCAATTAGAACATTGTTAACTTTAAAAAGAGCAGTTTCAGTTGAATGATGAGTGGAAGTCAGATTATAGAGAGTTAAGAAGAGTGAGAGGAAAGGAAGTGAAAACTGATTCTGGACATCTTTCTCAAAAAGTTTAGCCATGAAAGGGAGCAAAGATATAAAATAGCATCTGTGCTGTTTGCTAGATGAGTCACATGTTGGTATTGATTTTTTTGTTTGTTTTGTGAGGTTTTATTTTGAGGATATGAGAGACATTGGTATGTTTGTAGGCGGTAGAGAAGCAGCTTGTAAGGAAAGATATGAAGATAAGTGAGAGCTGGGGGTGATGGAGGAGGCAATCTGCTGGAGAAAAC
>JAQQSK010000583.1:0-16572 GCA_028658325.1 Potorous gilbertii
TCAGTAGCTGGGTAGATGATAGAGTGGAATTCAGCAGGAAGAGACCTGGGGGAGACCAATGAGGAGAGCACTTCAATAGTCCAGGTGACAGGTGATGGGGACCTGAACGAAGGCAGTGGCTGTGTGACAAAGGCAACATTAGCTCTCTTGGCAGCCACATTCAATTTTTGCCTCATATTGAGTTAAGGTAAAATCAAACCCTTAGGTCTCTGTCACATGAACAGCTATCAAATCAGTTACCTCTCATCCTGTGGGTGAAATTGATTTTTGAATATAAAAACTTGACTTTTCATTTATAATGTTAAATGAAATCTTGTGGGGTTTGGTTAATTTTTCTGTGCTATCAAGATAATTCTGATTCTGTCACTCAGCATAACAGCTACCCCTGCCAGCTATGAATCATGCACGAACCTGATAAGTATACCTTCTATATTTTAATTCCCTCGTCAGCTCTTAGACTCCCCAGTCTCCTCCATGATTCCTTCTTGGGGAGGAGACAATGAAGACCAAAAGATGCAGAAGTGAGTAGGAGTAGGAATCCTCTTCTCAGACACACCCCACCTCTTTTTCCAGAAAATCTTTTGTTTAAGAATCCTAGTACAGCCATTCTATCAATCCTTGAGGTATGACTGGAGGATCTTACCTCTAGGTTTACATGGATCCATTAATTAATATTCTTTGCATGTGTTTATTCAGCTAGTTGGAAATGTATCTAACTAAATAATTATCTAGTCCATTTTGTCCACAAGAGTATCATGAGCCATTATGATAAATGCCTTACTGAGATCAAGATAAACCATGGTATTCTCTTGAACTATCAGTTCAGTAAATTAATTTCTTTTTTATATTTGGTTAATTTTGAATAACTTTTTCTTGTGAAACCATGCTGGTTTCTAATGATCATGATCATCTTGCTAAAAGACTCACAAACATTATGTTTAGTAGTCTGTCATGTAGGATTTTACTAGACATCAATATCAAATTGACTAGTCTATAGTTATCAAGATCTATATTTGTTCTTTATGAAAAGTTGGGAATTTTTTCAGAAATCTGACACTTTTCCCTTTCCCTGCGATTTCTCAAAGATTATTCCTAGGTGCCTCTTTGATCACATCTGCAAATTCTTTCAAAAATTCTTTAATGCAATTTAGTTAGACTTATTTAAGGTGAATACATGTTCTCTTATTACTTTCATCTGCTATGAGTTTTAATTTCTTATTAATGATGTTCTTGCCTTTCCACTCTGAAAGTTAGTATGATATAACAAAAAGAACACTAGGTCTAAAGGTGAAGGTTCAAATCCAGCTATGACACTACATGTGTGACTGGGCAAATCACTTAACTTTTCTAAGCTAATATTTTCTCATCTGTAAAATGATGGGTTTGGACCAGACGGCCTCTGAGGTTCTTTTTCAACTCTGAATCTGTGATCTTGCTGTTCCATGATCATTGTTCAATCAGAAAAAAGACTGAAACAAAATGAGAGTTAAGTAGTTCTTTTTGTCATTGGGCTAAGTGATAAGCTTAGAATCAAAGGTTAAGAGCTGGTCTGGTCATCTAGTCCAACTTCCTGGCTCTACTTGTGAAAAAAAAAAAGCCCAGAGATGAACTAACACCACATAGGCAAGATAATAAAGTCAGGATTCTAACCCAGGTCCTTTGAGTCCAATGTCAGCATTCCACTGCCCAAGAGACCTTCCTTACACATCTTCTTGCTATGAACAGCCTCCAAGTCCCTTTTGCTGATGCCTTTAGCATGTTTCTGAACCTCATGTCATTCCTAGTTTTCTATTGCCTGACTTTATCCTCATAAGTTAGTGCCATTTTTAAAATTCATCTTTAATCACATGCCTCCCATTCCAACTTCACTACATTGTTCCTTTAAAATTTATGTTCATCATGAAATCAAGTTGGTTTCTTTAGCTGATTCCCCTTTTTTCTTTCACATTTGGATTATTGTTGACTTGGCAGTCAGCATTTCATGCCGACAGTACCTGATCCTTTACTTGCCACACCTATGTTAAAACTAACAATGAACTTGATGGATTTGCTTCCCACTAATTGAACAGTTATAGGACTAAGGTGACTGAACTAATGGGTTTGGAATTGCTGCCTTCTTGTACTGGCTTTTTTGGCATGGCGCAGACAGAATCTTATCATCTCATTTAGGTTTCTACATTATGAGTTTGTAAGCTTACCTAATGGTGAAGATAGGGCCACTTTCCTTTAGGAGGTGAAGAAAACTAGTATTTACACTTTGCTAAGCACTTTTACAAATATTTTCTCATTTGATCCTCACAACAACACTGGGGTATAAGTGCTATAATTATCCCTATTATACAGTAGAAGAAACTAACACAGAGGTTAAGTGACTTGTCCAGGGTGACATAGCTAGTTAAGTTCCTGAGGTCATATTTCAACTCTGGTCTTCCTGATTCCAAACCCAGGGTTCTAACCATTGTACCATACACCATCACTACTGGAAAGGACTGTTTTTATACTTTTTCTGTTTTCCCTCTCTTTATTTCCCTAAGGTAGTGCTATAGTAGCCATCTATCTTGTACTACTGCTAAAATGTCAGATCTTTAGCCAATAAACTCAAAGAACTAGATTAATCCAGATCAGAACCCTCTCACTTGCATTATCAATCCCTTAACATTTTGTTGCAGAATCTGGGTCTAATAAACTAGTATTTAGAGTAATAAAATTAAGCAAAAGTCTCCCTATTTGAACATTAAAAATAACCAGATTTTTTTTTCAGTATTTTTTCAGACCACTTCCACTTTTCCCAAATATTTCATTAAGCCAGAAAAAGTAAATCTTGGGATAACATTGCAAATTAACTTTGCATTTGCTCAAATGACTTAAGTTGCAGACAAGGAATATCAGTTTACAAAAGGTTTCCTTTTCTGTCAAGTCAAACATGTTTGGGTCCAAGGGGTGGGGAAAAAACTGATGAGAAGGAGGAATTGTCATTTGCTCAAGTTTTTGACAGTTTCCTTTTATCCCTCCTTGGCAACTAATAGAACAGGCTCATCCAGTTTCTTCTGGAAACTGCTTTGTGCTCCTTTTGAAAACAGTGATGTAAAAACTCAAGTGGAATGTGCATAGTATATTTTAGCAAGCAAAAAAGCTTATTAATATTAAATTATTCAGCCATGAATGGAATATGTTTTCAGCTCTATTGGATTCTCCTTTTGCAGCACCGAGGCCTGATCTCATGGGGAGAAAGAGAAGACATTTATGGAGTATGAACAACTGTTTTGGGGCAAATGCCACAAATGGCATGAAGCTGCTTATCATTTCGCCCGTTCTACTTGGCCTTAGAATAGCTTTGTTATCATTTATGGGTGATGACTGACTTACCAATGTCACAGCTTGCTAGTACAATAAACTCATGTCCCAAAATACAGAGCTGTAAAATCCAGCATTGATTGGTTAAAAAGCTTTCATCTATCACTTTTCAAAGTTTAAATCATCAAAATCTGACTCATACTGAGCACTACTTTAGGCTGACAAACTGCACCCTGGGGGAAAGGGGATTCTGCTACTCAAACGTGAATGACCTATATGTCAGTTCTCTTGTCCATAACACTGAAGGCACAGAGCTTCCTTTCTGGCCTGATGACATCTCTTACAAGCACCTGCAGGGTCATGCAACTAATTTTAGCTCTGGACAGAAACAGCTGGCTCTGATCTCTCAGGTAGCAGGCATTTATCAGAAGTTGCTTTCATTGACACATTTTCTGCCTTTTAAACTGAGCATTTCCTTAGCATGGACATCCTTTTAGGTTTCAGACTCTCAATATTGTGATTGAGAAATCCTTTGAATGAAGCTTAATACATTGTGACCCCTTGAATCAAAATAAAAGATGCCAAATTTAGTTCAAAACAGGAGCAAATGAGTTTTTTTAAGTGGGAAATAAATATTACTCCTGAGTTTTCTGTGTTTCACCTAGTGAAAGGTTCAGCTGGACTCTTTTGCCCTAGTCAATCTCATTTTCTCCCTAAAGATCAGATCAGAAACATGTTATTTCTCACTGGCATCCCACCCAACGGAAAGAAGTTGGCATGACACGACTTTAAAAAAAGGAACTAAACAGATCCAGCTGTTCCAAAGGCACGTATCCCACAAAAGCCTCCAAGTAAGTTTCCAGCTGCTGCGTGCCCAGCATGCCAACGCCTTCTCCCGGCCGGACTAGGCTGCCACGCCAAGCCTGAGCAGCACCAAACCTCAGCCGTCTGCTTCTCCGCAGGCCCGCAGCCCCTCCGTCTCCACGGCTCCCTCCCTCCCCAGCCGGCCACAGAGCGGGCCGACGCGTCTACGCGGAGCGGGGGAGCGCACTCCGGCCATCGGAGCCTGCGGGCGGCCGCCCGGCTTCCCCAACTCACCAGCGAGCGAAGTTTGCTGTGCTGGCACGGGCTGGCACCGCCGGCTCCCCGCCTTCAGCCCGAAGCGTCCCGGCTGTGCAGCTCCTCGGGGGCGACCCCGGCGGCGGCGGGCACAACTGGGATTTTACTGGGGGGGGTGGGATCCCGAGGTGCCCTCCGCCTTTCCCTCCCAGACCCCGGCTGGCAGTCTGGCAGTTGCCGTTCTCCGCTGGCACCACCCACCCCTGGAAGTCGGCTGAAGCAGCTTCTATCTGAAAGGTCTCTGTGGAAAGAAGGCGTGCCTCCGGAGCCGTAGCAAGGGTATGAGGAACTCACCTCCGGCAGATCTTGTCTGTGACTCAGCTGCCTGGAAAGACAACTGGCCCGGCGGCTGCGGGCGGAATTCTCCTCCAGAAAGCCCCAGCACCCGGCTTGATCTGTTCGTTTATCTCCTGCGTCTACGCAGCCGCTCCTTTATCGGCCCCGGGCACTGGAGGGAAACGCTTCCAAGAGGCAGGTTTCCCCAAAGAGCCTTGGCTATAGGGAGGGAGGGTTCGGGTTAGGGGCCGAGGAAGGGTCGGGGTGAAAAGGAGCGAAGGGACTTACGCTTTGTGAAAGTTGAGAGTCCTAAGGCTGTCGCTATGCACAGCCCCAGCCCTGCTTCCTGCAGACGTCTCACAAGTTTGGTGAATAACAATAAAGCCTAATGCCAAAGCGAGCTAACACATAAATTAATACAGGACTTCTGGTACTTTGAGTAAATATTTGTACCTGTGTTTGCTAAAACCCTGTTCTGCAGACGGTAATAGAACCATTACCTGGCTAAGGCTGTGTGTGTCTACTCTAGATGAAGCCCCCCACAGCCAGTTAATGGAATCAACTTGGCAAAATAAATAAATAAAAAGGAGGACTTTGGCATCACAGTTGACAATGCAGTCTGATTGGTTTCCTTGATTTTCACTTGGTTCAGGTGTGTCCAATAGACTTAACCACAGAGCCATTGCCCCAGGGTGAAGGAAGAGGAGGAGGAGGGTGGAGGGAGGAGGGAGGAGGGAGGAGAAAGAGAAAGAAAGAGGACTTTGAGGAGGAAGAGTGGCTAGGAAGTCGTAGATCCTGCCTCCCTTGTTATTTCTACACCCTCTATCCCCATGACCCATTCGGGGAGTGGAAGCAGTTAAGTGTGAGGCCAAAATGAATCAACAAATGAATGTGAAGCAACACTATCTAGGGCAGTAGCAAAAAGGGTACGAGACTGAATTTTAGGAGACCTGGGATAGAAGCTATGTGATTTCCAAACTGGTCAGTCCATTTCTCCTGTAGGCAGAGATCCCCAAACTTCCTTTATTGTTAATCACATCTCCCTCTTAGTCTAAAAAAATGTTGATCCTGTGTCAATGGCCAGTGTTTTATCATTTATTAATGTATAAAAGAGTCAGAGTGACACAGGGCATGGACTGGTGGCTTCAGTCCAGGAAAATCTGATTTCAAGTTCCACTTCTGCCACTTACCGATGGTATGACCCTAGTCAAGTCACTTAATTTCTAAATGCTCTAAGCAACGTGGTAAGGCTATAAGTTTTGGAGAAGAGGTCAACTTGCTTTGGTAGAGGGAGTTTCCTCCCCAAAATTTTCCTATAACAATGAAGTCACAATGAAGTTGCTTTACGGATACTACTATACCTATATGTTATGTACATTATAAAATGATTAGAGATAGATATTTTTAAAAGATGAAATGAATGATATCTTAAAGATCTTATCAAAGATACAATGCCTCAATTTATTTTAAATAAATATAAATGAAAACATTATTTTAAATGGTACCTGGGTAAGGAGAGTATAGGATTGGGTGGTAAGGTCTTAGAACCAGACTGCCTGTGTAGGGGGAGTAAGACTGGAGCCTGGGATCATGCTAGAAGGTAAGGTAATGTCTGAGGATCTGGCAGCCTGAGTAAGTGGAGTGAGATCAGAGAATAAAGAAGCAGAAAGAGTGGGTTTGTGATCTTAGGTTAGAAAAGAAGTAAATCAAGTGGGGCGGGGGACCAGGTTACCCAGGCATGGGAGTACAAATATATACTTTCATGCATACCAAAAAATGAATTAATAAATAAATTTCTAATGTCTTAGGGGGTGACAAAGTTAGAGGTTAAAATGCTGCTTGGTCCTGACAAGGAAGAGGCAGGGCAATGCCACTGGTAGCAGGAGCAGTAGAAAGATATCCCTGGGTTTGCTACTACTCTCTCTCCTGGGTCAGTCATTGGCTGGCTGCTCAGAATGGATGCCTACAACAGTTGCTCAGGCACAGTTGGGAAAATTCCCTCACTCACATCCCCCCCCCCCCACTTACATTATGTATGCTAGATCTCCTCTCTGGGCACCACTAATGAAAGGGGTGGAGGCATTGCTTGAGACCACACACCCTGTGATCAATTATTTAGTGAGAGTGCGTCTCCAATCTCCATCTTCCAACTGTTGGTGCATAAATGTACCCTATAGATTATTTGATGTATCCCTCTTTAGAGATGTTTAGACTTCATTTCCCCCTCCCCATTTGTCAAATGAGAGCATTCAATGAAGTGTCTCTTAAGTTTCTTTTCACTTCTAACATTCTGTCAGGCTTCTCACCTCTCCCTCCTCATCCCATGCCCCAGGTTTGCCCACAATTGGAAGAGGGAAGGAGAGAAAGAAGAGAAAGAATAGCTGTGAGTCATTTCAAAGAGCGTAGCTTTATCAGTAATTGGTACAAAAGTCCTTTGTGTAACGGAAGACTTTAGAATTTCTCCTAACACACTCTCAAGTCATTCCACTTCTCCTGTAGCAGTAAAATCTCACAACAGGGATAATAGAAGGAGGGTTTAGAGCCAGGCAACCTGAGTTTAAATGTTAGCTCTGACACCTACTACCAATGAGTCCATGGACCGGGCATCAATTTCACCTGTGAAATAAAGATATTGAACTAGAATGTATCTAACATCACTTACAGGTCTAAATCTATGACCCTATCTTTCTATAAAAGTACTATTTGCATACATTTACATGTTTTTCACATCCAGATGCAGTGGAAAGGTCATTTAATTTGGAGATAGAGTACCTCGGTTTAAATTCCAACTCTACCACCTGTATGTATAACTTGGACCATTTCACTTGCTATCTTAGGGTCGTAGTTTTCTCGATGATAAAAATAAGACCATTGGGGGAGGTAAACCAGTTGATCCCTAAAGTCCCTTCCACCTCTAAACCTTTGACCATAACACTTTTCTTGGTCTCTCCCTCTCTCCCAATTAGAATGTAAGCACTTTGAGGGCAAGATTTTTTCATATTTATTTCCCTATCATTTAGGACAGTGTCAGCACATAAAAACTCTTTAATATGGTGTTTTCATTCATGCACCCATTTATTATATCAAGAATCAACATTTAGCTAGCACAGTAATAGATGTATCCACTGGGGATCTGTGACAAAGTGCGTGTGAGTGTTTTGAGTTTCCAAATGCAGAATTAAATAGATGTTAGAAGAAAAGTACACCTGGAATAAGTTGCTCTATTGTTTTCGCTAAGGTATTTAGTTTAAGATGATATAGTGACCGTATTCACTACCTAGATATACAATTCAATTTTTGCTAACAGAAAAAAAAGATTCCCTGCCATTGTGATTTTGACACATTTTTATTCTCATATATGTTGATGTTATAGAATGTTACAGAATGTGTCAGCATCTAAAGGTGACAAAACAGTTAGTGACTTACCTAGAGTTACCTACCCCATTCCTGATCTTTAGATTCTGAACAAGGAGCCAGGTATGTTCCCATTGGCAGAGAGAATATAGGGAACTAGAGAGACTGATGAGAGAACTCATATTTTATTTTGCTTGGTTGTGGTAAAACCTTGCTTTTTCAGCAGAGTTGTGGCAAGATAGAATCAGCAGTGGCATTTGTGAAGAAAATGCACTTAGCAATAGGTATTAAGTCTACATTTTGAAAAGACAGTAACATTTTGCCTGAAGAGTTCTTTGGGAATGTTTTAGATCCTTACATTGCTGTGAGGGGCTAAGTCTACCAGAAAAATTCCTCGCACACTGTGGTTGTTGCCATGTACAATGATCTCCTGGTTCTTCACTCGCATCAGTTCATATAAGTCCTTCCAGGCTTCTCTGAAGTCTTCCTGTTCATCATTTCTTATAGCACAATAGTATTCTATTATATTCATATACCTTGTTCAGCCATTCTCCAGTTGATTGGCATCTCCTTGATTTCCAGTTCTTGACCACCATAAAGGGAGCTGCTATAAATATTTGGTACACATGGGACCCTTTTCCATTCTTATGATTTCTCTGGGATACAGTCCTAGAAGCAATATCCACATTCAGGAATCCACAATAAGGAATTGGAATGAAAATGAAGAAGAATATTTTCTCTTGTGTTATGTTTTGTTTCTGTTTTTCTCGTGGTTTCTCCCATTCATTTTAATTCTTCTATGCAACATGACTAATGTGAAAATGTGTTTCATAAGAATGTATGTGTAGAAACCATAACAGATTGCATGCTGTCTCAGTGAGGGGGAGGGAGAAAAATCTAAGACTTTTGGAAGTGATTGTAGAAAATGGAAAACAAATTAATAATAATAAAAAAGAAAAGACAGTAACTGATTACTTTTAAAAATGAGAAATCTGTGAAAACAAGACAGTGACATAACTTAATCACCTTATTAAAAACCTCCCTTCAACATGATTTCATGTAAAGTAAAATAATTCTACCCAATACTTGTCTTCAATGAGTTTGCAATCCAGGCAACACTGATGTAGACAGCTATTCAAGGAGGTACTCTGATACACTCAGATACCTATTTCAAGAGGAAAAGTACTATAGAGATTTTATACTATAAGAACAACTGGTGATTAAATGAGGAATGATGAAAACAATATTAAGGGCATTGAATGCCAGATAACTTAAGTTCCTTGGCAATAATTGCATTCCATGATAGCAATATGAGCCTGGTAGCAAGCTACCCAGGTGAGACTTCAGGAAGCAAGTTAGAAGGAGAATCATGTAGGGACATTTAAGAATGATGGGAAGGAAAGATGTGGATAGGCTGGGAAAGGAAGAGTGTTACAGGCATGAAGTAAAGCTTCTAAGAAAACTTAGAGGCTGCAGATAACAAGGTGCTAAAGGATCTTCCAAGGATCATAAGGTCCAAATCAATGGAAAATTCAGAGGACAAGAAGCAAAGATGGCTATTTTATCTACTTTGATTTCTACATTATCTCAAGGGTATCTCTAGTACCTAGCATAGTAAATGCTTAATATGATTGTCGATTGACTAAAGTCCTGTGACACAAACATGATGATGTGAAAAAATTGTCATTAAAAATCTTGATGAAAATATCAACGGACAACAAGATCAGGGGGCCACTCTTGAGTGTGCCTCCAGTTTCAGGTCATTTTTGATCAAGTCCATCTAATCATAAAAAACCCAACTATCAATCGTTCCCCAACTAGAGGAAACCCCAAAGTATGCACAGCATGACTACATGTCACAAGATCAAGTTCCCAGGGCTAGAATCATCCCTGCCAATTTCTCTTACTACTTGCAGAGATTAGCTTTCAGAAGAATTCATGCTTCAGTGACCTTCCTCATAAGCACATGATTTTGAGCATGTTGGCATGTCTGCATCAGGAGACCTGTTTCTGATTTCCATCTGTAAGGCTGGGTCTGGCTAGAAATTTGTATGCAGGACTTTCGGTAATCATAATGTTTTTCTCAAAATTCTTTCAGTCTCAACATCTGTAAGGTGAAGATAGTTTATTTTAGGTGTTTCCTATGTAGGTTGTGCAAATGGGGGAACATATATATTTAACCTTTTCCTCCCAAGTGATGTCTATCGTAAAGATATGGAGGTTTCCCCACAGATCTTTGCACTTGCTCTGTTTGCTAAGCCATCTGACTACATAGTTATTTCCAGGAGGTCACCAAGTATTTATTAAGTCCTTACTTAAGTCAGATACTGCACAAGACCTAGGGATAAAAAGAAAGACCAAGATGTGATCGTTGCCCTTAAGAAACTCACAGTCTAATAACGGAGACAATATGGGAATAACTATTACATCTAAGATATGCATATATCTACCCAGGGTAAATGGGAAATAATGTCAGAGGGAACACACCAGCAGTGAAGGAGAATTAGAAATACCTAGTGCAGAAGGTGATCCTTGAAGAAAGCTGAGGAAGCCAGGAAGCAGAAGAAAGGAGGGAGAGCTTTCTAGGCATGGAGGACAGCAAGTGACAAAGCATAGATTCAGGAGAAGTGCAATGTGCAAAAATACAGTTTGTGAAAGGGAGTAAAGTTAGGAAGGGGTCTATCCTCCATGCTAGTGTGTAATCATTCTGTCTATAAGCAGAGCACCCATATAGTTTCAGGGGTCAGGGTAGAATGATCTTTTAAAAAAGAAAACAGAATTTCTATGAGCATTTTGCAAGCAAAATCCTCATCCTTAAATCCTTGTTGTTGGTGGTTAGGGAGTCTAAATCCGCAGAATGTATGCTATGGCCAGCTCATCCTTTAAATGACTTTCCTACTCCAAGACTCCACTTTAGGTCAGCTGGAAATAATGAACCTTGTTATGTTTGGATAAAGCCATATTCTAACGAAGTTTCTCTTTCAATGCCTCATGGTGGTGTGGAGGTTTCTTTGGGTTCTCATAGGTTATGCCATAGGAGTGCAAAGGGCTTCCTTCAAGTATATGCCTGGGGATGAGCTGCATGTTTGTCACAAAAAGATTGGCCTCACTAAGTTTGGAAAAGAATATAGTCACTGTGGTCACTGGGCGATGCTCACATTAGCTACAGCAACTCTCTAAGACTGTCTACTAAGTCATAGCATAACTGTGACCATGGAGGGGAGGATCTAGATCAGTGAAAAGGAGCTGATTTGATGATGTAGCAAGAAGGAGGGATAAAAGTGGGCATTGATAGAATAAAGTTTGCAAATCATTTTGTATACAGTATCCTATTTAAACCTCACAAAAAACAACCTTGTTATTTAGGCACTATAGGCATCACTTTGTCCCTTTTTTCAGATGAGGAAATTGACTATCAGAAAAATTAAATGACTGATCCATGAATCCAGGTTTCCTAGTTCCATGTCCCATGCTGTATCCACTACTGTTTCCCCACTGTGGCACTGGTACCTACACTATAAAAAAAAGACCCAAAACAGCTCCTCCAATACATTGAGCATATCCTCTGGAGAATCTTTGGGAGAACGTGGACATAGATGTGTGGCTTGCAATCTGCATTGTTAGAGGGAATATACAATAGTGACATCACAGATCCATTAAAGAAACAAACAATCTGAGGGGATTTGACTAGATGATATCTAGGTTTCTCCCAGTTTAAATCTACGATCCTGCCACTGCAAGTTCTATTGTTGCTTTTCAGCTGTTTTATTCACATCTGACACTTTGTGACCCCATTTGGAGTTGTCTGGGCAAAGATACTGGAGTGGTTTGCCAGTTCCTTCTCCAGCTCATTTTACAGATAAGAAAACTGAGAACAGGGTAAAGTGACTTTCCCAGGACCACATATCTAGTAAGTGTCTGAAGCTAGATTTGAAGTCAGAAAGATGAGTGTTCCTGACTCCAGACCCAGTGCTCTATCCACTGCACCACCTAGCTGCCACCTATAAGTTCTATAGTCTACACCTTTTGAAAAACAATATGAAAACTAAGTCATTCAATCATGATGATAAATTAAAACATTTGGAAATCACATTTCCAGCGCAAGCATTTGATCCATTCCTATTCTGCTGATCTTGTATCCACAGTGATTATTTCTGGAAAGTCAGGATTATACTTTGGATAGGGATATTAAGTACTGAAGTAAGAATTCAAATAATTTAAGTCCAACATATGTTTTTGTCAGAACCACCTAAATAATTTGGGGGAGGAGGACATGCTTTTTCCATTGCTTAGTTTGGACTCAGAAAGAAGGTGGTTCATTTGCCCTAGGTAAAATTGGAACTATGTATGCTGAACTATGGAGATAATATAATATAAGTTCACAGGGATATATACTTAGAATAATGGAAGAGTCTTTTCAGGCCACTTAGCCTAAGCACTTCATTTAATAGACGAGGAAACTAAAGTATAGGAAAGTTACATGACATGCCCAAGGTCACATAGACTGTCACAAAGTGGCAGAAATAGGCTATCAACCCAGATATGTCGACTCCAGATCTAGCTCCTCTGTCCACTATACCATAATGCTACAGTATTATAGTACCGCTATAAAGAATGGGACATGACACAAATCTTAGGCCTCATGCTAAAGTATTACTTTAAAGAACTAGAAAAAAATGTATAATGAAATTAATATAGAGGAATGACAAGTCAAGAATCTCAAGGGAAATAATGAAAAAAAAGTGTCAAGGAAGAAAATCTACCAGTACTGGATTTCAAACTACACTCTAAAGCAATAATCATCAAAATATCTGGTACTGCGTTAAAAAAAAGAAAAGCTGATCCATAGAACTCATTAATTACAAAATACACAGATATGAGTCAAATAGCTTTGTCTGATAAACCAAACACCCCAACTATTTGAATAAAGACTCACTATTGGGCAGAAAGTAACAAGAAAAACTGGACAACAAATTCTAAGTGGATACTTGACCTAAAAAAGAATGGAGTGGAATAGTGAGAGGAAAAGATAAGGTAAGGTAAAAAGATAGGGTAAATAGGGATAGAGATATGGGAAACAGGGATAAGGTAAAAAGAAAATAGGGAGAAAAAATAAGAGGAAGGGAAGTTCACAAACAGTAATTGTAACTTTTAATGTGAATGGGTTGTTTAAAGCAGCTCTCTTTGTGGTGGCAAAGAACTGGAAATTTCAGGGATCCCCTTCAATTGGGTCCTTTGAGTATTTGAATAATTAACATTAGTTGATACTAATTTTCAAAATAAAAAGGCAATCAATTAAATGTATGTTAGAAGAGTGTTCTACAAGTAAGTCCAAGAACATATCTACCATAGTACATAGCCTTTATTTGACTATTGAGGAAAATGAACAGCAATTTGGGAGAATTCAGTTTTAGACTTTATTTTATACCATATATCACAATAAACTCCAATTTTATGTGTGATCTAAATGTAAAAGACCACACCACTAAAAAATTAGAGAAAAATGGAATAAGGTACCTTGTACAATCATAATTGAGGGAGACTCCTTAACTAAACAAGAAATACAGGTGATATAAGAAATAAAATAAGCAAATTACATTGCGTAAAATTACAAAGGTTTTGCATAGTCAAAGTCAATGTATCCAGGATAAAAATGGAAATGGTTGAGAAAAAAATCTTTTCAGTAAGTATGTCTAATAAAAATCTGATATGCAAGATATATAGGAAATTAATGTAGATATATAAGAATAAAAGTTATTTTCTCATAATTAAATGACCAAAAGTTTTGAATAAACAGAATCAATAAAATGATCAATAACTTTTTGAAAGAATGCTCCAAATTACTAATTGCAGTATAAGAAAATTGTAGATTCTTCTTTAATGTACAACTTGCAAATCCTTTTAAATATACAATAAAGTTAATATGTAACTTTCTTGCTTTTTCTTCCCCTCCACTGAAAGATGGCTACTTTTAGACACAAATATACAAATTCAAACAACTGATGCTCTATCTTATATTTTTTAAGGATGGTGTGAGTTGGCAAATGGAAAATGTTGGAGAGACTATGAAAAGATAACTACATTAATGTGCTCTTGTATGAGCCATGGTAAACTGCACATCCTCTTTGGCTTAGCAGTGCCATTACTGTATATATAAAAAGAGCTTAAAAATAGAAGGAAAGATCTTGTATATACTAAAATATTAATGGCAGTAAAAACTTGGGTGGATGGTCTACTGGCTAGAAAATGTTTGAACAAATTGTGGCATATGAATATTATAAAATATTATGCCATAAGAAATAACAAATATAAAGAATTTAAGGAAACTTGGAAAGACTTGTAGAAGTTGATTTAGAGTGAGATAAACAGCATCAGGAGAACAACTTATAGAATGGTAACAATTATGTAAAGGAAAACAACAATGAAGGCAAAAGAATTCTGATCAACTCAGTAACCAATTGTGATTTTCCAAAACTTGTATACCTCCTTCCAAAGAAGGCCATAGAGGTAGTAGAGTATTTGGTGAAAATGAGGTCTATGCTATCAGACATGATCAAAAGATTGATTTACTTTGCTCAGATGCAACTTGTTAATCTTGTTAATATGCCAGCTAAATTTCTTAGGGAGATCTTGGGGAAGTTACAGTAATATTAAAAAAAAACTAAGCCAACAATAAAGCATTTATTTAAAAGTTTCAGATTAATGAAAGAATATCCTCATGCTCTTCTTTTCTGATAATGAAATAATGAAATTCTAGATTTTGACTGCTAGATTAATCTTTTGTCAACTACCATAATCTAATTGTGCTTTAGCTGAATTTCTATGTTGTAACTTTCTATACAGTCAGGAAATAATATTTGGAGGCTGATTATCCTCAGAAATGAGAAATAGACAAGACATAGATCAGAAATCAGAGTGCTGTCTTTTTTTAAATCAATCCCTTTGGGAGACTGATTACATATTCCACATCTGCTGTCATGTCTCAAAACATTCTTGGTCGGTAATAAAGCCCACTATACCTTAGTGTTCATTTCAAATGTGGAAAAATGGCACCCGAGACATTGCAATCTTTCACATTGAGCTCACTGTGAAAATAAGTAGCATCTGAATCATTACCACCCACCAACATCTGTCATTTAGAACAGCCACACACTGCATTTGAATCACAGCGACTTCTCAATGATCCATCACTTCAAAAGTTGCAGGACTGAAGGGTAAATAATTGATTAATTAGAAAGAAACTTTGTTCTGATCTATCTATCTATCTATCTATCTGTCTGTCTGTCTCTGTCTGTCTGTCTGTCCAATTTCCCCAAATTACATATTAAAACAATTTTTTAACATTTTTTTAAGTTTTGAGTTCCAAATTCTATCTTGCCTTCTCTCTTTCCCTCCCTACCTCTCCCTGAGGCAGTAAGAAATCAGATAGAGGTTATACATATGAAATCATGCAAAACATTTCCATATTAGTCATTTCGTACAAGAAGACTCAAAAGAAAAAATTGAAAGAAAGTGAAAAATAGCATGATTTTTCAGTTTGTATTCAAACAATGTTCAGTTCTTTCTCTGGAGGTGGACAGTATACTGCATCATTAGTCCCTTAGGATTGTCTTGGATCATTGTATTGCTAAGAATAGCTAAGTCATTCACAATTCTTCATGGAAGAGTATTGTTGTTATTATGTACAATGGTTCACTTCACTTTGCATCAATTCATGTAAGTCTTTCCAAGTTTTTCAGAAATCATCCTGTTTGTCATTTCTTAGCATGATAATATTCCATGACAATCATGTACTCCAGCTTGTTTAGCCATTCTCCAATTGATAGGCATCCTTTTGACTTCCATTTCTTAGCCATAACAGAAAGAGATACTGTAAGTATTTTTATACAAGTAGGTCCTTTTTCCCTTTTTGTTTTTGAATGTCTTTGGAATATAGTCCTAGTAGTGGTATTGCTGGATCAAAGGGTATGCACATTTTTCCTAGTCCTTTGGGCATAATTCCAAATTGTTCTTCAAAATGGTTGGATCAGTTCACAATTCCACCAACAATCCATTAGTGTCCCAGTTGTCTCACATACCCTCCAACATCCATTATTTTCCTTTTTTGTCATATTAGCCAATCTGATAAGTGTGAGGTGGGACCTCAGAGTTGTTTTAATTTGTATTTCTATAATTAATAGTGATTCAAATAATTTTTATATGACTATAGATAGTTTGATTTCTTTGTCTGCAAACTGCCTGTGGTAGACTCTCAAGATTTACTTATCTTTCTAACATCAGTGTGGCTGTTACCTAGTTTTGACCAAAAAAAGTAAATCTCAGCATTCAATTAATTTCTTTATTTTTCTTTCCTTTTCCTTTTTCTTTTTAGAAGACAGAATTACTTATTTACCTTATGTGATACAGAGGGTAAAGTATCAAACCTGGAGTCAGGAAGACTCATCTTCCTGAGTTCAGATCTGGCCTTCAACATTTACTAGCTGTGTGACTCTGGGCAAGTCATTTAACCCTGTTTGCCCTTTCCTTATC
>JAQQSK010000584.1:0-16471 GCA_028658325.1 Potorous gilbertii
GTGTGTTCACTTAAATATTAGAAGAGTAAAATAAAAATGTAAAAAAGTAAAAGATATGCATCCCTCTTGTCTTTCTAGTAGAGTGAAAGTAGGTGGCTAGGTGGTACTGTAGTGGATAGAGTGCCTTGAGTCAAGAAGTTCTGAGTTCAAGTTTGACTTAATATACTTACTCTGTGACCCGGACAAATCATTTAATACTGTCTTCCACAGTTCCTCATCTGTAAAATGAACTGGAGAAGGAAATAGCAAACCACCCCAGTATCTCCACCAAGAAAATCCTGGGTTGAGTCACAAGCATGACTGAAATGACTGAATGACAATGGAGTGGAAGCTCTTTGACAGTAGGGTCTGTTTCTTTGTCTTGGTATCCCCTACCCCCACACACAAACCCCTAGTGTTTAACCAAGTGTCTAGAACAGAACAGGCACTTAAGAAAGGCTTGTTGATTGATTGACTGGTTGGAGATTACTGAAACCTATAGCTTCTGAGACTTTCATATGGAAACCTTTGCCAAAAAGCTCCAAGGCAGATTTACTCCAGGTTAAGACAGAAAGCTTAATTGAAAGTTCTTTGCTTCTAGGCTGGAGGGGTCTTGGGCAGCCTTTTTCCTGGTCTCTCTTTAGTTATTTTTTTTAGCTATTCTTTTCTATTTATGGTTATTTTCTTTTCAGCTGTTCTTTTCTCTAGATGGGAGAAGGGGCTTCCTTTGATTTCTTCTTCAATCCCTGACCTAAGATGCCATGGGACTATGTGGTGCAGCCAAGGATGTATTGGAGACAGCTCTTAGATAGTGTTGTGGAAAGAGCAAACATGAACTTGGACAGACTTTGAGAGATACTGGAGGATAGATGGGAGTGGTGTGATATGATCGGGGTCATGAAGAGTTGGACATGACTGACCAACTGAACAAGAAAAAACCAACCCATTCCTAGATCTGATTGGTAAATTTTTCATGTAAGCATTTATACCTTTGAAACTGGCTGTTGTTACAAATCAGGCCTTGATTGACCAATTTCTTTGATTGTCTAGACTTAAGGAAGTATGAACAAAGTAGATTAAATTTTAAAATGTGCATGCGTATATTCTCTTACCCCAGGACCAGTTGTTAAACCAACATACCTCTAGGTACAGCCATATGCCACCCAAAAACAGGAGCTGAGGAGAGAGAAGCAAAGGCATCCAGGGAACTGTCATACCAATAGTTGCTTCCAAACCCTTTAGTGTGGGCTTGCCCCAGTTGGTTAGGAGACCAGAATATTGCTTTGAGAGAAAGCTCATTTTTTGAGATCTCTGATTTTAAAGGTCTGACAGGTCTAGGTTCTGGGATACTAGAGCAGACAGGAATGAGTTGGGCATGGAGGTTGAGATTGAAAAAGTATCAGAAATGCCCTCTACCCCGCATCTGCCTCAAAATTGCTATGGTGAGAGGAGAGTAATAAGTATCTATTAAATAATAAGTAAATTAATTAAATAAATACATTATGTAATTAGGTGAAAAATCTATTAAGTAGTAAGTATAAATATCTATTAAGAGCCTACTATGTGACAGGCGTTATGTTTTACAATCAATAATAAAAAACCAATGTGTTTTACAATCATTGCCTCATTTGATCCTCACAACAACCCTGGGAGGGAAGTGCTATTATTATCACTCCCATGTTATAGTTGAGGAAACTGAAGCAGGAAGAGGGTAAGTGACTTGTCCAAGAACACACAGCTAGTAAGTATCTGAGGCTGCATTTGAACTCAGGATTTCCTGACTCTGGACCCAGTGCTCTATACTCTACCCACTATGGTGTCCCCTAGCTGCCTCATGGTGCTTAAAAAAATCATAACCTGTTAGACCTGGAAGAGACCTTAGAGATCATCTAGAACTCATTTTACAAAAGAGTAAACTGAGGCCCAGAGAAAGGAGTGTCTTGCCCCAGGTTGCCTATGTAGTATGTAGCAGATCTGAAATTCTTAGCCAGACTTTGAATCTGGATTCAGAGCTCTTTTCATTCTACTCAATCATTTCCTATTTGCTGGATGCCTGGGAAAGATGAGCAGGTGGGGTCTCCAAAAGCAGAGACAGCTGGGTAAAGGGCCATATGAACTATTTTTCCAAAGGAGAGATAGCAGTAGTGAAGAGAGCACTGACTGTGGACTCAGGTGACCTGGGTCCCAGTATTGCCTCAGAAATTCACCCCTTGGTTAAACTTAAGCAAATAATTCTTACTCCTCGGGGAGGTTTTAGTTCATTCATCTCTAAAATGGAGCTAGACTCCGGAATCTAAGATCCCTTTCAGCATAAACACTATTAGAAAAATCTGAATTTCCAAGTTGGAGCTTCACCTCTAGATGTGTGCTGGTAAATGTTTAATAAAGGGTTCCTCACCCCCAATGCCAAAATGTATGTTGCACACTTTTAGGTTTAATCGGCATTATTAACATTTTCTCAATCACTTTTTTAACTTTAGACAATCTACACAATAATAAATTGAACCCTGATTTGTAGTGTTTGTAGACTTTCAAGGTGTAAGCACTTACACTGAAAATTTAACATTTGGCACTTACAAGTCCTTTCAGCTGGCTATAGCACAGCCCTGCGTCAGAAATCATGTCCACAACATATTGGATGAGTAGTTACTCAGCCTTCGCTTAAAGACTTGCCAAGATAAGTAACTCATCACCTCCTAAAGCATCTTGTTCATTCTGCTTGTGGATAGCTTCAATTGATTATGATTTACAACTTTCTACCTTTTTGTTATATTAACCCCAAATTTGCCTCTTTGTAAACTCATAGGAGTATTACATTGAGGTTTGGAAAGGAGTTTAGTGAGTTTCTAGTCCATATCCCATTTTTTTACAGATGAGGAAATTGAGACCCAGAATGATAAAGGAAATTGCCCAAAACCACAATAATGAAAATTAAAGAGTTGGTAAATTAACCCGAGGTTTTCTCTGCCTCCAAAGCAAATACTTTTTTTTAAAAAAAGTTAATTTATTTTTAGTTTTTAACATTCATTTCCATAAGATTTTGAGTTCCAAGTGTTCTTCCCATCTCTCCCCTCTCCTACCCCAAGATAGCATGCATTCTGATTACCTCTTCCCCTAGGCTGCCCTCCCTTCTATCACCACCCCTCCTTATTCCCTTCCCCCTTATTTTCATGTAGGGAAAGATCAAATCAAATGATCTTTCCCATTGTTCCTCACACTGCCCTCTGAGGCCAAACAGAATAAGAGCAATCCCTCTTCTACATGACCTTTTTTCAAGTACTTAAACACAGTTTTTATATTACCTCAAGTCTTTTCTTCATTGCACCAGTCACTTGAACCAGTCTTCATATAAAATGGACTCAAGGTTCTTCTACATTCCATTTGTACTCCTCTAGAGGGGTCCTAGTTTAGAAAAAAATAATAAAATTCATCTGGAGGGATAAAAGGTCAAGAATCTCAAGGGAAATAATGAAAAAATGAGCATGAAGGGAATCTAGTTTAAGAAATCTCAAACTATTCAAATCATCAAAACTATTTTGTACTGATTAAAAACTAGAGGTAAATCAGTGGAACAGATTGAACATCCAACATAGAAAAGCAAAAGAACAAAGTAGTTAAGTATCTGATAAAGTTCATGATCTCAATTATTGGGGCAAGGATTTATTATTTAACAACAACTTGTGAGAAAATTGGAAAGCAGTCTGGCAGAAATTAGGTTTAGACCAACATGTCACACCATATGTGAAGATATGTTCCACATGGATACATGACCTAGATATAAAAGGTCATATCATAAATCAATTCGAGGAACAACAAAGAGACTTTCTTCTAAATCTATGAATAATTGAAGATTTCAAGACCAAACTAGGGATAGAGAGGAAAATTTAGGATAGCACTGACAATTTTATATAAATTTGGAAGAATTTTTACACAAAAGAAATTGAAGCAGTTGTAACTGCCTTGTAAGGTATCCTAGTCTTGTGATGCACAACAGTGGTCATTGTGGAAGAGAGATTCCGCATTCACTGTGTCTGAAGGTGCCTGGAATTGGTTTGTGGAGAGTATTGAGAGAGGAGGAAGCCACAATCCAGGATAGAAGGTTGGGTTTCTTAGCATGGGATTGTCCTTCTCTCTTCTCCTTATCAAGGGCTGAGAAAAATGGCTATTCCTAGAGCAGCAGTAGCTAATTCGGGGAATGATGCAGCTGAGGAGAGATGAGAATGAATGTGACCAGAGAATATGGAGTTATGCTGACTGAAACTTGTTTGGGCGAGATTCCGAGATGTTCTCCCTTCCCAATGGCACCAAGCCAAGGGGGAAGGTACTGATTAACTACTCCCTCTTGTATCCAAACAGGAAGCCCCTTCCTGCTCCCTGTAGTCACAAAATCATTGACTGACATGGATTTTCACTGTCTGTACTGATCACTTCCTTTCTCTGTTGAGTTTTGTTCACTCGTCATTTTATGCTCTCACTCATTCTTTCTAATACAGTTTAGTGGGGTAATGTTTGTTATGTGGTTATGGGTAATGCTGGAGGTGGGGCATAGAGGGAACCTAGAATGAAATAAGCACATTTTGCTCAGGCCCTTAAGCCAGGCTCAGGCAAAGAGGGCCTCACAAGTCTGAATAGTGGCCTTCCCCTAAGAACTTCATGGAGTTGACTCCAACTGCCTTCTAAGTTGGTTCAAGGTTATCAGTGGGAGAAATAAAGACCAGAAAAAGTTATATATAATCCAAACCCCCCCCACACATTCTAATTTATGTTTATGTACCCATATGAATATGCATGTATATCTAATGTGTGTATATGGATTATATGATTTGGATTATATTATTATTTTGACGTATTTTAGATAAATATATGTGTATTTTTACATGTGTGTGCATTTTTATCTATATGTGTATATGTGTGTGCATTTCTATGTATGTGTGTATGTGTGTGTGTATTTGTCCTTTGTTGCTGAAGAAGACCATGCTATCAGAGAAATGATGACATGATTTGCACTTGAGTTTGTTTTGAGGGAGGGAGAGCGGTGCAGGTCACCAGCCTCACTTCTTCTCCAGAACCATTTGAATCCAGTGACCAGATATTCATCAAGATGACTGGAGATGACTCAGGATGAGGCAATTGGGGTTAAGTGACTTGCCCAAGGTCACACAGCTAGTGAGTGTCAAGTGTCTAAGGTGAGATTTGAACTCAGGTCCTCCTGACTCCTGCACTGGTGCTCTATTCAGTGCACCACCTAACTGCCTATCTCTCTCTATGTGTGTGTATATATGTGCGTATGTATATATATGTGTGTGTTTTTATATGTGTATTTTATATGCGTATATATGTGTGCATTTTTATGTGTGTATATATATGTGTGTTTTTAATTGTGTGTATATGTATATTTTATATGTGTGTGTGCATTTTAGGTATGTGCATTGTTATGTATGTGTGTATTATATGTGCATATGCATGTATATATGTTTTATATGTGTATATGATATATGTGTGTGCATTTATATATGTGTAGATATGTAGATATGTATTATATCTGTATGTGTTTTTGCATGTACGTACATATGCATATTTTATATATGTGGGTACATTTGATGTATGCATATATATGTGTGTGCATTTTATGTATGTGTATATGTATTACATGTGTGTACTTTTTATGTGCATAGGTGTGTATTTTTATATATGTGTGTGCATTTTTATGTATGTGTATATACATGTATATGTATTATATGTGTGTTTTTGTGTGTGTGCATTTTTATGTATGTATGTATATATGTGTATATATATCTATGTGCATTTTAATATATATCTGTATATCTACACACATATATAAATATACAAGCATATACTTTCAATCTAGGGCAAAATTCAGGTATGAGTTGTAAATCCCCCTCTCTGGCCTTTACTTGCATGTATGTATATACATCGTTTTCATGAGAGCCAGAGTCAAAGATAAAAGGAGGAAAGACTCAGTCTGTTAGTAAACATTTCTAAAGCAGTTACTATGTACCAGGCAATGTGGTGAGCATTGAGGAGACACAGCAAGGTAAAAGACATCCATGCTGTGGAGCAGTGCACAGCCCAATGAAATGCATAGAACTGTGTACAAACACATACAGTGAGTAAACTGGAAAGAACAGAGGGCCAAGCATTAGCATAAGGGGGATTGGGAAAAGCTTCCTGTAACTGGTGGGAAAGAGGAGGGAGCATGTGCTCCTTGGACATTCCTGAGTTCCTCTATGGCTGGCACTAGACCCCAGTGTACACTTTGACCCACCTCCCTGGCACTGCCAGCCATATGGAAGTCTCTGATGCTGCACAGTTAAAATGAGAAGGGAAACAGTTAACTGGAGAAAAAAAATCTTTCTGGAAAGTTTCTCTGATAAAGGTCTCATATCCAAGATCAAGAGTTGTTCCTTAAGAGATGAATGGTCAAAGGATATGAACAGGCGGTCCTCAAAGGAAAAAATCCAGATTATTAACAGCCACTGACCTGTTCCTCCCCATGAGGGTCAGGGCCTTTCACCCTGGAACAGGTACCTTGACCTTCTAGTCCCTTGGTAAGTGAGTCCCCTTGTCTGTGTATCATCAGCTTTAGGGTCTAACCCAGCCTACTACTACGTGTCAACTTGTTCATGTATTATATCTGTTGGCTGGCCCTAGATACCAGACCAAGCTTCAGCTTCACAGTTCATTCCAGCATCCACCTGGGCCTTCTTGTCATCTGCCTGTTGCACTTTCCCATTCCCTCTTTTCTCCCACTCTGTAGAATAACCCACTTCTTCATCATCACTTCTCTACTGTCCTCTTTTCTCTATCTCTGTCTCTCATTTCCCCTTCTTAGAAAGTAAGTTTCTTGAAGACTAGCTGCCTCAGTGGATAGAGTACTGAACTTGAAGCCAGTAACTAAACCTTTGATCCTGCAATGCCACTGCTTGGCCTGGATCCCAACGAGACCCAAGAAAGAGGATAAGTCCACGTGTGTGTGTGTGTGTGTGTGTGTGTGTGTGTGTGTGTGTGTTGGTGAAGAGCTAGGAGATTCCCATCAACTGGGGAGTGGCTGAAGCAATGATGGTATGCAGCCAAGACTTCTTAAACTGGGAGTCAAGAGTCCATATGAAGTCACAACCTTCAGTTTAAGAAGTACTATAGGGGTCACAAGTGGAAAAAGTTTATGAATTCCTGGACTATATATGTATGTAATAAAATATTGTGCTACAGGAAATGATAAAGGAGATGGTTTGGAGAAACCTAGGAAGACTTGTATGAATTCATCCAGAAGCAGGAGAATGATTCATAAAATAACAAGGACAACTTTGAAGGACCTAACAACTCTATTGAATGTGATAACCAGCCAGGATTTCAGCAGATTGCTGAAGAAACAAGCTACCCATTTCCTAATAGTGAGATGATGATCTCAAGCTGCCAAATGAGAAATATTTTTGGCCACAGTAAATATGAGGATTTGTTTTGCTGGATAGATTCTAGCTTGCCAGTGTCATTCCTAAAATGTAATGCTGTGAAATGACTATAATGCTCTGGATGTGATTGGACCAAGGCACAGGACTTTGGCACCATCACCACCCTCATCCCGATCATTGTACCTCATTTAATGCCACCCAAGGTCATATTGGTCTTCTTGACTGCCATAGGACACTATTGACTCTTAACGAACTCACAATCCACTAAACTGGTTGTCTATTGGGTGATGTCAGGTATGCCTTTATCTGATTTACTAAACACTTTCTGGAGATTTTTAGAGAATCTCAGTGTCTCTTTTTGATCTCTTTGCATTCAGTCTCCTTCCACTTCAATCAGTACAATGGTTTACACACAGAGAAGAAACTGTATCTGCCTCCAGCCCTTGTTCTAGGTTTTATGGGTCAGAGTTGCAAGTAATCCACCCCTGCTCAATAGGTTGACCTCATTAATAAGAGGGCACCAACCCCTTTTGGCTCATTGGTCAATGACCACTGGTGGAGTTTGCAGGCTGGAATGAGGCCTGCAGACAGGGCAGCTCCACACTTCCCTTCCAGCATAACATTCCATGTAAGAGCTTGCTCTCTTGTGGTGGTGACTCTGTCTCCTCTGGGTCTTCGAAGCTAATGTCAGGGAGGTCAGGCCCAAGGCCAGCTATTTCCAGAAGGCGTGGAGTTGGGGGGGAGGTGTTGTGGTTCTTGTCTTGGATGCCATTTGAACTCACAGAAATGGGAATTCCTATCAAAGCTCAGCCTCATTCCAAGACTGAGTCTGTTTACTCCCAGGAAATCAGCACTTCCTGACTTTTTTTTTCTTTAAGAAACATATTTTAAAATATGAAAGGCAGATTTAGAAATCAACCAGTCAATAAACAAGCAATTTTTTAAAAAGCATTTACTACTTTCCAGGCACTGTGCTAGGTATGAGAGATATAAAGACAAAATGGGATAGTTCCTGTCCTCAGAGAGCTTATATTGTTTTGTGATTTTTTTTGGTAAATAGTATTTTATTTTTTCCTCAATTATGTTTAACGATGGTCTTCAGCATTCATTTTTACAAGATTTTGAGTTTCAAAGTCTTCTCCCTCCCCTCCCTCCTCCTCAAGACAGCAAGCAATCTGATATAGGTTATACATGTGCAATAGTGTTTCACATGTTTCCACATTAGTCATGTTGTGAAAGAAGAATCAGAACAAACGGGAAAAACCACAAGAAAGAAAAAAATTGAAAATCGATCTACATTCAGACTCCTTAACTCTTTCTGTGAATATGGGCTTATATTGTATCTGAGGAGACAACACAAACTTATAAGTTTTTGCAAAACAAATGCAAGACAAATTGTGGAGGGGGGGGGGAGAAGGTGGAATGGGGCACTGGGGGGTTGGGAGGATTAGAAAAGGCCTTCCATAGAAAGTGGCCTTTCAGCTAAGCATTAAAAGAAATTGGAGGATTTTTCCATGGAAATAAGAAAAGAGTGCATTCTGGGCATATGGGACAGCCTGTGTAAAGGTTTGGAGGGAATTGATTGTATTCCCATGTACTGAGAGCACCAAGTAGGCCAGTTTGACTGGAATATACAGACTGTAATGGGGAATAATGTACAATCTGCCTGAAAAGATAGTTTGGAACCAAATTATGAATAGCTTTAGATTCCAAATAGTGGAATTTGTGTTTTATCTTAACAGCAAGAGGGGGCCACTGATGCCTCTTGAGCAGCAGAGTGATATGATCAGATCTGGGTTTTAGGAATAACAATTTGGCAGCTGTGTGGAGATTGGATTGTAGAAGGGAACGACTTGAGATATGGAGATGAAATCGAGTCTTGGGCAATAATAGTCCAGGCAAAAGAAGATAAAGACCTGAATTAGGATAATGACTGTGTAAGTGGGTAGAAGTGGACAGATAATTTGGAGCTGTAATTCACAAGACTGGCAGGGGGTGGGGAGAGGGGTGGTGAGTAAGAGTGAAGACTTAAGGATGGGACCCAGGTTGAAAACCGGAGTAACTAAAAAAATGTTGGCACCCTTAATAGAAATAGGAAAATTAAGAGGAGGAGAGGGATTGGAGGAAAAGATGATAAGCTCTGTTTAGGACACGTGGAGTTTAAAATGTCCATGGAATATTGAGGTGAAAATATTTACCAGAGAGTATAAAATTCAGAATTGGAGTTCAGGAGTGAAATGAGTGCTAGAAAAATATATTTGACAATAATCTGCATAAAAAGGATAGTTGGGCACATGGGAACTGATGAGAGAAGAAAGAGGCCAGCAATAGAATAATATTTGTAATGAATATGGTTGTAAAAATTTTAAACAAAATCCTAGCCAAAAGATAAGAGTGATATATCCAAAACTTATTCAGTATTACCAAGTTGGAGTTATACCAGGAATGAAAACATGGTTCAACATTAGGAAAGCAGTTCGAATAATTAATTGCATAAAACCCCAAACATCAAAAAACACATGATCATAGAAAAAAGTGCCAGAAAAAGCCTTGAGAAAATGTAACACTCATTTATGTTAAAAACACTAAAGAGTATGACCATGGAAACCCACCTTCCCCTCCTTTGAACATATTAAAAGTATATGTCTAACATAAAAAATGAGCATTAATTTGCAATAGTAAAATATGAGCTGAGCACAATGGAGTGTGTATGTAATCCCTGTTGCTGAGGAAAACTAAGGCTGGTGGATTGCTTGAACTCAGAGGTTCTGAGATGCAATAGGCTAAGCCATTCAGTAATCTCTTAGGACCAGGAGGCCACCTAGTTGCCCAAGAAGGGTTGAATCAACCCAGGATGGAAAAAACATACATCGAAGCTCCAATGAAGATAAATAGTTGGATCTGGCTTGTGAGTGGCTGATGTACTTCTATGCTGGTTGAGATATGAATACTCAGTCTCTGAGAAAAAAAAGTGAAGTCTTAGAAGCTTTCATAATAAATACAGGAATAAAGCAAGGTTGCTTCCTCTCTTCATCAATATTAAAAGGAGTTCTAGAAACACTAGCAATAGCAATAAGACAATATGAGGAAATTAAAGACATAAATATCAGCAAAAAAGAAACAGTTAACCTTATATGCAGATGGTTTATTTAGAAAACCCCAGTGAAGCAATAAAGAAAGCAATTGAGAGGAATAACAGATTTAATAATTTAACACCCTCAAAGTCACTAGCATTTTTTTAATATAGAACTAATAAAAACAAGTTGGAAATAATAAAAATATAGATACCATTGACAATAACATCAAAAATTTGGGGTTGGTCCCCCACCATCCACTCAAAACATAGTAATACAACTACAAAAGAGTCTTTATGGGGGTAAAGGAAACTAAAAACACTGGAAGAATAGCCATTGTTTTTGACTGGGACATTCCAATATAATAAAGATGATGATATTACTTACATTAGCTTATAGATTCAGTCCTATAACAATACAAGTACAAAGAAGTTATGTTGTAAAACTATGCAAAACTAGATAGCATTCATTTGGAGGAAGAAAAATTGTAGAATCTCAAGTTCCCGCGAATGAAAAAGACAAGAAGGAAAGGGGCAGGATGCTTCTAGACCTCAGACTCTATAATAAAGCAATAATCATTGCAACTATTTTGCTACTGGTCAAAAAAAGAGAAGGGAAGACCAGGGGAGCAGATGAGGTGAGTGAGAATCAGAAACAACAGAGCTCAGTAAACCTAGTGCTTGATAAACCCCAAACATAAATTACTATGGGTAAAGAGCTCCCTATTTGACAAGAACTTCTGGAAAACTGAAAAGCAGTCAGATGATTTCTTTTTTAGAGAGGCAGTACTGATGAGGTGAAAATAGTGGTGGATCTGGATTCAGGAGAGACCTCAATTTCCTCATCTGTAAAATGGACATGATAAAATCCATGATGCCTATCCTACAGAGCTGTTGTGGAAATCAAATAAAACCATGTATATAAAGTGCTCTGAAAATGTTAGCTGTAATTATTATCTCAAATTCGATACTACTTATGGTCAGAACTGGAAGGGACACAAAGGATCATCTTTTTCAATCTTTTCAGGATATAGACGAGGAAAATTAAAGCTCACTGTTGAGAAGTGACTTATTGGAAATCACCCAGAGCTGAGGCTTGAACCCACATTTCCTGGCTCCCAGTACAGTGCTCATTTCCTACCATGAACCTCCATTCCAAATATTGACTCAATCGACACATTTCTTGGTTATTTCCTCCTCCACTACTCCTCCCCTGCCTTGCAGTTTTCAGAAGAAAAACCAGGAAAGAATGTTCCTCCATGCAAAACTCCACACTCTCTGGTCATCTCCTCTCCCCAGCCACTCACACATTTCCCCCTACGCATTGCAAGGACCACAGCTGCCAGGAGAGGATCCTCAGGGAACATCTGTCAGTTTTT
Source organism: Potorous gilbertii (assembly GCA_028658325.1). Classification (NCBI taxonomy): domain Eukaryota; kingdom Metazoa; phylum Chordata; class Mammalia; order Diprotodontia; family Potoroidae; genus Potorous; species Potorous gilbertii. The sequence continues at coordinate 11,862 of JAQQSK010000584.1, forward strand.
CAGCTAGAGGCAGAGATAAAAGCATAGCAATCCTTTACTCACAGATCTATTTAATGGTTTTCTCTGTTGTGGTTCTAACTCACTTCTTCCATTAGGGAATACGTCTCAAATGAAGTTGAACATACTTTGGGAGAGGACAGGCAAAGGGTTAAACGAAGAGAGCAGGAAGCAGTACCTGGCCTCCAGCCACTGCCTGTTCTGAGGCCCTGGGAGTGGGAATGTGAGTCAATCTTCACTCCTCTTCCCCCACCCAGCTGCTTTTCTCCTCCCTCTTCTCTTATTGCCTTCTCCAACTCCTCTTCCCAGGACTGTTCACACAAATTTCCCAGTTCCAATAATAGCAACAACAATAGCTCCCATTTCCATAGCTCAACATTTACCAAGTGCCTTCTTACAGCAACGCTGTGCTAAAGACAGTGTTAGGCTTATAGATGAGGAAGCTGATTCTCAAAGAAATGACTTGCCCAAAGTCACATAGCCAGGAAGTCTGAGAACAGCTATTTGCATACATTAGGCTCTCTTTTTCTCTAATGTACTTTTAACCCTCTGGTGCATGCCTTCCTCTGGTTCTTCAGTATTTTCTAGATGCCAGCACAGCAAACAGGGCATCTATTTGTTCTCCTTTGAGCCTTGTAGTTGGCCAGTTCATCTCTTTTTCTAGTCACAGAGGTTCTCATCAATACTTTTATGCCATTTATCATCATCAGAGATCTAGAAGTAGAAAGGACCTCAGAGTCTTTCATTTGACAGAGGGGGAAACTGGGTTCCAGTGAGGAGAAGTGACTTTCCCAAAGTCACACAGAAGATCCTAGCTCCAGATGTGGAAGGGACCTCAGAGGTATCTAGCTGTCGTTTTTCAGAGAAGGCGGCTGAGGCAAGGGGAAGAGACTTATCCAAGGTCCCAGAGGCTGTAACAAAGTCAGGAATAGAATTCAGGCCCTTTAATTTCAAATCATGGGCCTAAATAATTCTTGGTAATGTGCTACAACCTACTTGGGCCACTAGCAATTTTAATTCTTCTAAGATCATGATGCTTCATGCACTATTTGGAGAGATATGGCATCACCAGAGTAAGTCCATGAGCTACCCATCTTGTGCATCATAATCTGCCCAATATGCATTCTGAAAATTTTATGATTCAAGCTGGAAATGATTATAAAGATCATTTAATCCAAGTCCCTTATCATCCACTTGGCTTTTCCTCTATGGATTTCCTCTATGACCAATATCTTATGAGTACACATAGATCTTCCGAAGGAGGCCCTCTGCCATTTCACTTGAAGCCATGACCACAGTATAAATGCCAGACCAGAACACCCTGTGTTATGAGAAAAAGGACATAAACTGGAGATGTGGCCACATCTGGTACTGAAGCCCTGAATCTGAAACTCAAGAAGAAAAGTTAATCTTGAATACCATCTTTCAGTTCTACTTTTACTTGCTCTTTTCTTAGTAACCAAAAACAATTAAAAGGCAGGTCCGCTATTGGGGAAAGGCTAAATAAACTGGGCCATATGAATGTATTGGAATATAATTGTGCCTTAAGAAATGCCAAGACAGACAGTTTCAGGGAAAACTGGGAGGACCTCTATCAACTGATACAGAGTGGAGTAACCAGTGGTAGAATAACAATTTGGACAAGAATGACCATGTTACAGAGAAACCAACCTGTAAACCCTTGAGAACTGTGACAATGGAATGCTAAAAGAATGAAAAGAAAACATGCCTTTCATCTCCTGCCATAGAGGTGATGAATATCAAATGTAGAAAAAGGCATAAATTTTGGTTGTTTTTCAGTCTTGTCTGGTTCTTTGAGGGAATTTTTAGACATGATCAATATAGGATTTTTTTTTGCTTGTCTGAGAATGCATGTATTGAGGGCTTTACTTTTCATTGAAAAAATTTGCTCATTTAGGGGTGGGGAGTAATAGGAAGATCAGATTAATAAAAGAAAAAGAAACTAAAATCAAACAACAAATGGCTTTGTTCTCTTGTCCATCATTCTTTCTTTCCCTATCCCAACTAGTGTCTGTCACCACATGCTGACACCTTCACAAATACAGTTGCTATAGACAAATCACCTTATTTGAGCCATGCCAACAGCTCCCAACATCTTAACCCAAGAAGCTAAGGAGTGCTGGAAAAACACTGGAATGGGTCCAGAGGAAGCTATTTTTAAATGGGAGACGACCATTTTAAGACCAGGGTGGTCAGAGTACTGAATACTGTGGTGTCAAGTTACTTGTAAAAGAGGCAATGTGGCGTAGTGTCAGAAGACCTGGGATCAAGTCCCAGCTTTGCCACAGGTTAATTTTGTGACCCTGGACAAGTAAATCATTTTTTTCTTTTCCATGACTCAGTTTCTTCATCTGCAAAATGAGAGGACTGGATTAGATGAAACCTTCTAGTTCTAGCATTCTATGAATATTTCCATAATTCCTGACCTTGAGTCTCACCTTTGAGAGTGACAATATTAAGGAAAAGAGAGAGGGGAGAATTATGTACAAGAATACAGTATTTTATTTTTCTCCAACTTGTGACTTGAACTGGTGACATTGAATAGCAACACTTTTGTAAACACTCTAGCCCTTTAGGGAGGACCCTAAACTCTCCCTTTTCTGGGAATCCAATCAATAATCCCAGAGTGGAAGTCCAGTTGGCGAGTCATAGAATATCAGAGCTCAGAGAACAGAGCCTGAAAATGATGTGCCAATGAGTTTGACACTCAGACAGGTTCCAGAATGGATTATTAAAGAAATAATTAGTGCACATCAAGAAAGGGAAGCCATGATCACAAAGAGTCAGCATGGCTTCATCAAGAATAGGTCATGCCAGACTAAACTAATTCTCTTTGCATTAATTGTGAATATCTAGCACTTATATATGGACAGATAGGTGGTGCTGCAGTCGATAGAGCACTGGGCTTGGAATCAGGAAGGCTCATCTTCCTAAGTTCAAATCTGACCTCAGACACTTACCAGTTGTGTCACCCTAGGCAAGTCACTTCACTATGTTTGCTTCAGTTTCCTCATCTATAGAAGGAGCTGGAGAAGGAAATAATAAACCACTCCAGTATCTTTGCCAAGAAAACCTTAAATGGGGTCATAAGAAGTCAGACATGACTGAAAAACAACTGAACATGTGAATAATTATAACCATTCTAGAAAGCAATTTGGAATTATGCAAAATAAAGCGACTAAAATGCACATAACTTTTTGACCCAGAGATTCCATTACCAGATATATGCCTCAAGTAGGTCATGGATAAGAAGAATGTCTCCATATATACCAAAAATTTTACAGTGGCACTTTTGGTAGTACCAAAGACCTGGAAACAAAGTCACTGTTCATTGATTGGGCAAAACTAATTGTAGTCTGCGAATGCCAAGTAATATGTGTTCATCCTTCATTGCCAAAGAAGATCTTGCCATCAGAGAAATGATGACATGATTTGCACTTGACTTTGTTTTGAGTGATGGAGGACTGTGCAGGTTACCAGCTTCACTTCTCCTCCAGAGCCATCTGAATTCAATGAACAGATATTCATCAGGATGACTGGAGATGACCCAGGAATTAGGGTTAAGTGACTTGCCCAAGGTCACACAGCTAGTGAGTGTCAAGTGTCTGAGGTGAGATTTGAACTCAGGTCCTCCTGACTCCTCTACTGGTACTCTATCCACTGCACCACCAAGATGCCCTATGTCAAGTAATATTACTGTGCTGTAAGAAACAGTAAATGTGATAAATACCGAGAATCATGAAAAGATTTACACTAACTGATGAAGAGTGAAGAAAGCAGGGCCCAGAAAACAATGTGCACAATGACTACAATAATGTCAATGGAAATAACAACAAAGACAAAACAATAAAAGATGTTGTAAAATGATAAAGAATATGCTTGACCTGGAAGAACATAGGAGAAGATACCTTTCTTTACTCTTTTGTAGAGGTTGGAGGTCCACATGTGAGAAACACTGCACATATTTTCAGACTTTTAAATGTATTGTCCAGTTTTGTTGATTTTCCCCCTTCTTTCTCCTTTTCTTTTAAAAATATTTGTTAAATGTGATGGCTCTCTGGGAGGGGTAAGACAAGGAAGAAGATCCTGGTGATGTGCAAAATAAGAGATATAAATAAAAATAATTAAAAAAAGCTAAAAGAGACCTCAGACCATACAACTTCAGAACACAGAATTTCAGAGGTAGATATCAGAATATAGAATGTTTGGAGGTACACTAGAACATAGCATGTCTAAATTGGATGAGACTGTGGAACTTAAAATATAGATCTAAAAGGTATCTTAGAAAGAATGTCAGATCTGAGAAGAACCATAAACCATGAAATTTCTTAACTGGGAGGGAATTTAACATGCCGAATGTTGAAGCTAGAGAACATAGATGGTCAGATATGGAAAGAGTGTTAGAATAAATACCAGAATGTCAAAGCTTGGGAAAGCATTAGAACATCAACTACTAAAGTTGAAAACAACTTTATACACAGAATATTGGAACAGAATGTGTCAGAGATGGGATAAAAGTAAATATGAAACATTTATGCTAAAGAACAAAATTCTCCCAGACTTGGGAGAAAATTAGAACCCTTTAGATATAA
>JAQQSK010000585.1:0-16468 GCA_028658325.1 Potorous gilbertii
CTGGTCAACTTGACAGAGTTGTTGTCTGTCTTATAGAGGCAACACTAAAAGAGGAAGAGAGAAACTAAAAGAGAAGCATAACAGAAGCAAAACAAAATATAGCAATTCTCTAAAGGAATTATTGAATCTGGAGATTACCAGGAAGGACCAGTTCCTAAGTCTAAATGATAAGGTCCATGTGGTGAGGGATCACCAATCTTATCATTTCACAGTGGGTCTCCCAATCTAAAAAGTTGATGGTAATTAGCAGTAGCACCAGGAACATTGGGTCTACAACAAAATGATGATACTTCTTGCACAATCACCGGTCTTAAGCACAAGTCAGAGAGAACTGCCCTATACTCATTCCCACTTAATATATCCTGGCCCACCCAACCAAGAGTCCCACCTCCCTGGGATCCCCTTAGGGGAGGAATTACAAAATAAGGGTCTCTGAGTGACTATCCCCTTTATTCTGTTGGAGTTGCTTAGACATTTTTATCTCTCTTGTTGCCATAAAACAAGCCGTCCAACAGTACCATTCCTTGGTTCTCTAAACCCACCCTGAGAAGGATTTGCACAAAGATTAGTAGATATTAAATCTTGGTATTGTATTTGACCACACAGTGCTTGGTGCTTTGCTGTGACTGAACCTGTTTCACCATGGGCTTCAATGATCCTTGAAACACTTGACTTTTTAGAGCAATATCCTCTACAACATCTCCAATAGTCATTTTGTAAGATCTTTAAGACATACAGCGTTTACATATTTCCTTGGAATAATAACTAAGTACTACTAATATCCATTCTTCAAAACTACAAAAAAAATTTTAATTAAAAAAATATAAAATTCAAACAAAAGAAGGCAATGAAAAGTATGTATGGAACAAAATCCAGCATTCAACAGACAGTGAACTAACTAAAGATAGGGAAATCAGCTAAATCTGTTTTCATCTGTCTGGTCGAAGTCAGATGTTGTGAGTCAGTCAATACAGTTTACATTACAGTAAACAATGGGCTACAGTGGGCCTGGCTTTTGTCACTGAACATAGCAATGCCCACACCTCTGCCATTATGCTGCTATTGATACTGGGAGTAGGCCATGGTCTGCTGCTACTGGGGTCTGTGTCTGAGTCTGCTGATTGATTCCCTGCTAGAAATACTGAGGCCTGTATCTGTGCCACCTGCCCACTGCTCCCAGGGTTTGTGTCTGTGCCTGCTGCCTCTGGCCACTGATACAGGAACCTGGATCTCTTTCCCATTCTTCCAGGGTCAACTACTACACCTTGTTCCAGAAGAGAACAGCTGCCACCAATGGATCTGAGTTCCTCTGCCCTACTCTGAGACAGGGTGTTGCTGTCAGCCTGAGCACTCTCCAGCTGCCAGCATTAGGCCTACAGCCACTGAGCTAGGGTCAGCCTGATTACTCCATTAGGCAGAAAGTTGCTGTGGGCATGTGCTTTCACTGCCCTCCTGTGTTCTCAGGAGCACTGTGGGAACTGCTGCAATACATCCAGAGACTCTCCTAGACCAGGAGTGCTCTATTTCCCAGGCAGAAACAGCAGATATTTATTCAGTGATTTGGGAAATGTTCCTAGGCTCTTCATCAACCCTCACTGGAAGCTGCAGAGAGAGAAGTTCAGTTCACAGTATACAGTTTAAGGGCAAGAGTAGAAACTGATGCAGCACCTCCTGCCTGTCTTCAGCTAATTAAATGACTTACTATTGGCATAATTGTCCAAATTCTCAATTCTAGGAATGTTTCTGGACTCCTGGAGATATTAGCATTGTCTTTACAAGTGAGTGCCCCAGTGGCAAATAATCACAAAAAAAAATTCTTACGGTAAAACTGGTTGGTTTTTCAAATTTCCGATTAAGAAACAAAACTTAAACCGTTTCCTCAGGACAGTTGTCAAACATTTCTAAAATTACAAGAATCTGCTGTGGATTTCATGATTTCTCTGTTGAGGGCTCAGTGGCTGGTCCTATCCATATACACTTACTGTACGGTTGGTTCAGGGGCATTGGAACTTCCAAAAATCCATTCAAAACTAAACAGTTGTCTTAAATATGATTCCTTTAAAGGTGGTAGGTAAGACACTCCTTCCAGGAGGACATCCCTGAGGCAATTGGGTGATGATGACCACAAAGACTGAGCAGAACTAGTTGTCTGAATTTATCCTTTTCTAATGTGAGAAGAAACTCCCAATAGCCTTCCCTCCTCACCCTCTCCCCTGCTGCTTCAAAAATGCAATCTCTCCAAGCTGCTTCTAAGGCAAATTGAATTCTGAAGACTCCCCCAGTACTTGAAAGTGTCTAAAATTACCACTAGAAAAGCCCAAGAAAAATAGGGAGTCTTAACCAGCTTACCCCAGTTATCTTTAAGGCATATGGACATATTATAGGCATTTATTGACTGATAAAGTTTCGGAGAAATCTGGAAGAGTTGAATACATTGATGCACAGTAGACGAACATAACCAGAAGTATCGTACAAGAACTAAAACATTATGGAGGAAAGAGACTGTGAAAAACTTAACATGTTGTCGACAAAGTAACAGCCCAGTGATGGGGAACCTGCAGCCTCTGGTCCTTGGTAGCGCATTTAGACTGAGTCCAAGTTTTACAGAACAAATCCTTTTATTAAGGGAATTTGTTCTGTGATGTTTGGATTCCATCATAGGGTCCCATTTGAGGGTCTAGGGGGCTACATGAAACCTTGAGGTCACAGGTTCCCTATATGATTATAGGTGTATAATGAGACATACATTTCCACACATAACCACTAAAAAACAGATGTCTTTTGTTTGATTATACTCTTGTCACAAGAGCAAACTTTTATTTAGGAGGGGGATATTGTAATGGTGTTGCCAAAAAATAAAAAAGAGAAGAGTGGAAAGTAAAATAAAAAACATGAACAGAATTTTATTTTAATACACAAAGGAAATGAGAGAGAGTTTGAAGAGGGATAGAGATAAGTAAGGCAATGTTGCTACTACTACGTTAAATTTAATGTATATTAAAAGGAACAAACTACATGTGCTGGATTTATTGTTTCATTTACAATCTCTATGGCCTTATTTGTACAGGAAAATAGCTGTGTTTGTTAATAATTTTCTAATGTATAATTAAAAACAATTTTTACAAAAGAATGAACAATAATAACTGAAATAAAATTGAACGCTGCCAAATTATGATGTCCAAGTATGTCCTAAAAGTAAGTTACCCCTCCTGCTCTTTGCAGATATGGTGTACTATGGGTATGGAATATTGCATATAATGCTAGACCTTTTTCTTTTATATGTTGGATAGTTTTGCACAATGTCCATTCCCCCCTCTCCTTTCAAACTTTGGGATATGTCTCTGAAAAAGGGGAAAGGGAAGAGATATATCAAGAAATGTAACTTATGTAAAAATAAAAGACATCAATACCTTTTTTGTTTAATGAAGAAAGGTGAACCTAAGATGACCCCGTATGAGAAAAGCAGCTTCTTCTCAGCTCCCCTATCCTTCTCTCATCCCTCTGTTACTCTAGCCAACCCATGCCAGAACCCAATCAAAACAACCAAACAGAGGAAGAACTACCACTACTGGGGGGAAGAGCGAAGAGGGAAGAGAATGGAACCTTTTTTTCTTCCTCCCTCCCAAACCTGGTCTGTCCCAGAACTTCATCTGCCTCCTAGGATGGCCAGGCAATAAGAATACCACCACCACCACCACCATGAGTACCCTACCCCTTTACCTTCCCTTTTGTCTTGGGCCACTTGACTGCTCAGAGGGTTTGAGTGAGATGCAGGTTAATAACTCCATTCCTTCTAATGATATGGAGAAGCATCAGGCCCTTTGCCCTGACATTGCCTCCTAAGATCCTCCAGGTCTTACCATCTGTCCTGTGTCTCTGCCCTGCAGTCCCTTGGTACTGTCATTTTAACCATCTTGACTACTCGAGTGATCTAAGAATCTAAGGTTTTGTCATCTGTACCAATGCTAAACCCTTAGGACTTCTGGAACTTTCCATCTGCCCTGAAGTTGAACTTTCTTTAATGTGTTTTTTCCCCATCTTCCCCACACCCCCACCTTTAGAGTATCATTCCTTAAGACTCACTAGTCTGTCTAGCATTTTCTATTTGTATCCCTTTGCACAGTGGGAAATGTTTTTTATCATTTTCATTCATTTACTTGCTGGCATGGTAAGTGGTGCTCTGTATGATATGGTCTCAGATTCTAATGTTTTTCTCCTTCTTTAGCATTCCCATAATTATTTTGTCTTTTGTTGGTACCTACTGCCTCTTTCAGCTGCTAGGATTATTGCTGGCACTATATTGTATGGAACAACAAAGAAGTAAACACACTGCAACTACTGCAGGCTTGTTTGCCTGGTTAGCCAACACTATGAATGCACAAAGAGAACCATCGCATCCTGCTGAGATCAAAAATATGTCATTCATTCATGACACTTCCTTCCTCTTCCCAAATGCTAGAGGTCTGCTAATGGTGACCTAAGTCTAGATCCTTAGATCACTCAAAATAAGAAGGAAAGGGCAAGGTGTCCTCTTAACCATGTTTGTGAGAATGATAAATGAATGTTGTAGAATTCAAAACTACCCTAAATAGCTGGAAAGGCTGAGGATGAATAAATTTCTATATTAAATAAAATATGATTTAGCACTGCTTTTCCCTGTAGTCTATGCTATTTGGTGCGTAACCACCTTTGTACACAGTAATACATTTTGGTCAAATATCATTTCCTTTTCCCTATTGAAAGAAATTAACCCCATTTTTCAGACAGTACAAGTGATTTTTTTAAATGAGCATGCTAATGGTAGTGCCAGGGAGTCACAAACAGGTCTCCCCAAAATTTGCTTTAATCAAACCTAATGCTCAGTTTTCTGCTAATGATCACACTGCCCTTGCAACCCTGTCCTTTGATTCGTCAGTTCCAGAAACTTTCATTTTAAGGAAAGCATTCAGGCTATGTTTGATCTGTTCTTTCTTCTGGTCTCTGCTCCAGACTTCTTTCTCATCTGCTCTAACCTCTAGCATTTCAGCTTCCTTTTATGTATTGTCTACCCTCATTAGAATGTAAGATTCTTGGGTGCAGGACGGTCTTTTTTTGGCTTATATTTGTACTTCCAATGTTAGCACAATGCTTGATAGATAGTAAGCGCTTAATCAATGCTTGTTGATTTTACTTGACTTGAATAATGATAACTATGCCATTTTGGTTTGGGTTGTTTTTTTTTTGAAAGATTGAGTCTCCCTGTTTCACCAAGGCTGCAAGTACAGCAGGTCCAATCCCACTCTGTTGGGCATGGGAGTTTTGACTTGTTCCATTTCCAACCTTGATTGGTCTGTCTATCCCAGTTTAAGCAGCCTGGTCCCACATTCCATTCCTCCATCATATTAATGCCAACTTGATATAGATACTGTCTTGGCTTAGCCTACTCTCCCTCTGAACTGTTATCGGCAAGTCTCAGGCTCCCTTCTCACAGGAATTACTACTGTACACCACTACACCAAGTCAGGCAGTTATTGATGTTATAGATTCTTCTCAGGAAGCTCAGCACTCTGACACTTTGCAATAACACAGACCTATACTCTTGGGGCTACCTTAGTGAGTACTACTAAGAGGGAATGGAAGAGACAGCCGTGATGGCAACAAGATTTTAGCAGGTGGAAGGGGAAATATGCATGTTATACATACGTTAGATGGAGATCAAAGTCCTCAGTCCAGTTTAGTGTTTTATTTTGGCTGCTCCCTTTCCCAACTGCTAGAGTCCTGCTTGGGCTAACCTGCATCTTATACTCCCTTGTATAGTCCCAGAGTTTGCATTTATAGTAGCATTATGCCTGACCATATTCTATCTGCTACAATCAATAGGAATGAAAATATGAGGTGGGGGAGGGTAGGTGGAGGGAGAGAGGAGGGCAAAAGTCCTTTGGTAGGAAACATCTTCTAAATGAAATCAAATTCTTATGGGATCACTATGGAACTATGAGTACAAAACTCTTTAAAAGGCAGGAAACCAAAAAAACTGTCCATGTTGGAGAATATATTCAGATCACAGAAACATCTGATTTAGAACTGGAAAGGACTTTATTGTCTAAGTAATCCAACTTATACCTAAAGCAATCCCCATTAAAATGTAACAAACAAGGTTTGTTTCTCACTTTCTGCCAGAATTACAGGACAGACAAAGGGGCAGGTACTTGTGAAAGTAAGCCAATGAGGCCTGAAGCAGCTATTACTATTATTTACATTTTGGAGGGTAATTGATCAGGACCAAGAGAACTTGTGTAAGGGAACCCAGTATGGGCTTGGGAAAGTTTTATATAATTTATATAATTTTACCAGGCTATCCCATAGACATAGCAGTGCCTCTAGACTTGGGGTGGGAGTTAGAGCTGAGTGTGAAAAGAGTAGTGAGTTCTGTACCTTAGCACAGCCTCACCTAAGGTCAGAGGCCTCCTCTGCTGAGCTAGATGTAGACTTTCTGATATTGACTTTTGTGATTCTTATTTTTCTATTGACCATCTAATCTTTTCCCCACCTCCACTCTGACAACTGATATCTGTATTGGCTTTATTCACTATCTGTCTGTGTTCTTGATCCTCTGTTGGGCAGTCAGGAATCCAGGCAGGCAGTTAAGAACCAGGGCACCAGGGGAACTCACAGGAAAGGAGAAAAAGAGGTAGGAGACCCAGTGACAACACTAGCAGTGTCTGCCTAAAGCTCTCTGTTTTTAGGTTCAAAGCTTTCACATGGTTTCTATCAAAATAGGGGACCGATCCTGGTTTGGCAATAGCATTGATCCTGGAAGTGGAAGTACTTAGCTAAGGTAAAGAGGGGATGACTGAAAGTGTGTGGAGAGAGAATAAGGCAGCAGCTTTGGGCAGGATTCTCACAATGGGTCATTCAGCACATTGCTAGCCCATCAGAGCCTTAGGATATTTTTTGGACTTTGTGAACAGGATATTTATGTCATAAAATAACACTAAGCTAACCCTCCCTTTCCTACCACCCTCACATTACTGTTTATTGTTCCTCCTTTTGCCTATCCACAAGCAAAAGTAGGTGGAGTATTAAGTATTCATGGATTGTTGGAATTCAAGGGGACATTAGATCATTTTGTCCAAACCTCTCACTTTACAGAAGAAGAAACTGACACTCACAGAAGTAATTGGACTTGCTCAAGGTCACAGAGTGAACAAATGACAAAGCTAACACTAGGAGCTAAGATTCCTCTCTTCTGGACTAGACTTCTTTCTACTCTGCACTTGGTTCTTCCTCCCCCTATATATAAGATCCAAAAATCCTAAATCTACATTCTGTAGGAAATTTCCAATTCCTTAATCACTGCTTTTTGTTAAGTTGTTTACATTTTCAAATGTTATCCTAAATTTCATAATGTGTGTCCAAAGTTGAGTGGAGAACCAATCCAAGGAAACACGTGAGGAAGGAAACAAGGAAGGATTTTGCTAAGTATAAGATACGGAGACAACAAAGTCTTTCAGAGGGTGGCTGCCTACAGTAAGAAATCTGGCAATGAAATTCTTAAAGCTAAGGCTGCTACTAAAAAATGTTCCACCCACAATGTAATGAAAAACCATTAGCAAAGCAACAACTATTATCAAAATGATTGAACTAGCAATTGCTTGAGACTTCTGGAAAAAGAGGCATTAACAAAAAGGACATGTGAAAGTCAGAAGTTTATTGGCAAAAGCATAATCCAAGTGTAACAGGCTGTTAGAGGGTGGAAGCAAGAGCCCAAACCCTAACTCCTCATGAAAGTTAGGCTAGTTTTCTTTTCCCTTGAAAGAGATTGAAAGTGTCCTTGAGATAAGATTGGCTCAGAGGACTAAAATTTGGGCAATTGTTAAGAGCCATAACACAAGGGGTTATAACCCCACCCTGAAGTTTCAGACCCTCAACATGAAAAATATGGGAAAGTTAGTTGTGTTCAACTGAATTAATGCTTTGTCCTGGGTGAATTCCTGTTACTCTCTGCCCTGAATGTACTTTCCCTGATATAGATAAGTGATACAATAAATAGTAATATCTAGGTGGCACAGTGTGTGCTGGTCTGAAGTCAGGAAGATTCATCTTTCTGAGTTCAAATCTGGCCTCAGAAACTTACTCACTGTGTGACCCTGGGCAACTCACTTAACCATGTTTGCCTCAGTTTCCTCATTTGTAAAATGAACTAGAGAAGGAAATAGTAAACTGCTTTGGTATCTTTGCCAAGAAAACCCCAAATGGGGTCACAAAGAGTCATACACAACTGAACAACAACACAGATAGGCTGTTGGACCTAGAGTCCCAAAGACCTGACTTCAAATCCAGTGTCAGATGCTCATTAACTATGTGACTTTGGGAGAGTCACTTATCTACTAGTTTGGTTTAGTTTCCTCAACTATAAAATGGTGAAAACAAAGCTCCTACCTCCCAGGGTTGCAAGGATCAAATGAGATAATATTTTCAAAGTGTTTTGTAAATCTTGAGATGCTATATAAATACTAGTTTTCATCATGATCATTCTTTTGTTAATGAGCGTTTCATTTCATTCCAACTTTAGGATCGGATTACCAGAGCACTAGCAGGAGTCAGGACTAAACTAATTCAACTGTGCTCACTTATAGACAAGAATTACCCAATATTGTTCTACTTGTATCTATTTCATAGTAAGGAAAGAAGTCTTGTATAAGGACAGCCTCCAAAGAGTGGAACTGGAGTGAAGATAAAACCCAGAGACAAATACATTAGATGGAGTAACTTAGTAAGATATTGTTGTTTTTCAGTCATTCAGTCATGTTTGACTCTGTGACCCCATGGACCATAGCACACTAGGCCTTTCTATCCTCTACCATCCCTCTAAGTCTGTCCAAGTTCATGTTTGATGTTTCCCTGACACGATCTACTCATCTTATCTTCTGCTGTTTCCTTTTCCTTTTGCCTTCAATCTTTCACAGAATTAGGGTCTTTTTCATTGAGTCCTATCTTCTCATTATGTGACCAAAGTATTGTATTGTTAATGTATTTTTGCTTATTGTTAATGTATTTTTGCTCCTTAATGGGAAGATCTTTCCCATTAACAGGCCTATGTGACCTTCTTGAGTCACATGGAAGCCTGAGTACATGAGTCTGTGGTGGGAGAAACCTGCTGAATGAGGGAAGCAAGAAGGGTGGAGCAAGGTTGAGAGGAAATTGGTCAGAGCTAAGAAAGTGGCAGTGGGAGTGGGAGAGCTCATTTGTGATTTGTTTAAGGGAGCTGGTTAGTGGGAAGCTTAATAGATGAAAGACCTCATGGGGGTGGTGAGAAAAGGCTTGGGAATCACTTTATCCCCTGCAGTACTAATGTTTATTGATTTTTTGGTTACTATGATGGTTTTGACTTTATGGTGTCGGGATTTGGCTTTCTGGTGTCTGGTGTTTTTCTTTTGCCTTCTATATGGAAAGTCTATTATATTTTGTAATTCAGAACTGTGCTGGTATATTCATAGCCACTGTAGGCATTGTGAGTATCTCAGCGCTACATATGATGATGAGAATGGTATTGCGAAATATCAGACCTCTATTTGGAGGCAAAAAGACTTTAGAGAGAGAAATGAATATTCCAGGATGGGAGGATTTACCTTATTCCTCCCTGGCAAGAGAATGGGCTAAAAGCACAGGACTCTGAAAACTGGGAATTGAGGCTATGGAAAGGAGAACCTAGAGATTTGGAAAGATGTTTTCAAGGAATATCAATAGAATCGAGGAAAGAACTGGCAGGGGTATGTAGGAGGGACTGGGTCTTGTTAACAAGTTATTGCCTTATGTGTAAAAGCAGAGACAAACTACTGGAAGAGAAAGCTCAGATGGAAACAGAGTTGGCTGGTTTGCATGAGAAGCTTTTTATGTTGCAATGCTCAAACTCTCCTTTGGAAGAGAAAGCTAGAAATGGCTAGAAGGAAAAGCCATTGTTAGTTTAGCTCACAAAAGAAGCAAAAAAGAAACAAGAGGAAGGTGAATGCAACCCTTGCACAGGTCCATCTGGGGCCCAAACACCTGCCAAGAGGATGCATGGGAGGAGAACAAAACAAACTAAAATGGGGAGGCTGAAGTGCATCCAATACTGAGAAGAAAACAGGAGAATCAGAGGGGCCACATGGTGTTTGGGGAGATAATTGAGGATTTTATTCAGTAAGAGGTCACAGATATATTGAGTTGGTTCACACAAATGATAGGAGAATAGTTGGTATCTTGGATGGTGAGAATCATTAAAAAAGATAAATTTCATTGACAGAGAAGAATAAATAGCCAGTGGATTCAAATTCAGAATAGATTGACAAGAAAAGAATTGTTTATTGCTCTTTTGAAAGCAGGGGTTGATTTTGGAAGAATAGATGGCATTTCAACTAATAAACTATACAGAATATAACAAGAAAAGGGGCTGATTTTAGACTGAGCAGGGAAATGAGAACTACCCCTACAGATGATCCTGAAACATTGTATACGAATTCATCACATCTGCAGGGAGAATGGGAGATTGACCAGGCCAGAATGATGACCTCCAAACTGCAAATCAGAAAATAGTAAACAACAGTGATAATGGGTTCATGGACTCCAGAAGCATGGCTCACCCTATATCTACCCTGCTTCTTGTTATTGTTTCCTTATTTATTTTTGGCTTTTTGTTTGTTCATATTGTTTTCCGAAGGCTTAATACCTTCCACCTGTAGATGCCTGATCACTTAAGTCAGATGTTACCCCCATCTTATGTGCTGTGTCATTCCTGGACCTGGCATCAATCAAGCACTGAATGCTAGCTGAGGATTTGACCCCTCAAATGGGACCTCTTGGGTCATGGGCAGCTCTAGGTCCAATTTCAACAAGAAGCAACTATGGAAGAGGAGACTTTCACTCCTTACCCCAAGGGGTTTGGGGCCCCATTTGTTTGAGGGGGAATGATGGAGTGCTTGTGCTCAAGCCCCACCCTGAGATATTGTTTTATATACTTATTTTTTGTTATATCTGTTAAAGTTCTCTTGATACCAGTTGAGCCATTGATCTACATAATGGATAAGAAAGATCTTTGGGTCAAATGTATTGTTATTGTATTTTTGCTTATTGTTAATATTATTTTTGCTTCTTAATGGGAAGATCATTCCCATTCATTAATAGGATCTTTTCCAATCCAGTGGCCGTTGTTGAGTTTTCTAAACTGCTGACTGAAGCATTTTAACAGCATCATCTTTTAGGATTTTAAATAACTCAGCTGGAATTTCATCACCTCCAATAACCTTATTGTTAGCAATGCTTCCTAAGGTCCACTTGACTTCATTCTATAGGATGTCTACTTCTGGATCAGAAACCATACCATAGTGGTTATCAGTGATGTTAAAATTTTTCTTGTATGGTTCTTTTGTGTATTGTTGCCACCTATTCTTAATCATTTCTGCTTCTGTTAAGTCCTTACTATTTTTGTCTTTCATCATGACCATTTTGGCATGAAACATTCACTTGACATTTCTAATTTTTTTGAAGAGATCTCTTGTTTTTCCCATTCTGTTCTTATCTTCTATTTCTTTGCATTGCTTATTTATGAAAACCTTCTTAGCTCTCTTTGTGCTTCTCTAGAATTCTGCATTCCATTGGGTCTGTCTCTTTCTTCTGTAGCTTTCATTTTCCTTCTTTTTTCCGCTATTTGTAAAGCCTCATTAGACTACTCAGTATTAGAACTACCCACACCTTGTGATGTTGCTGCTACCTACCACCAAGGTCATAACCATGAATGCCTTGGCATGGGGACAAATATGGAAAGTCTAAGGAAAAGACTGAAGCCAGACTATTCAAAAAATTATCTAGAGAGTGGTTTAAGCCTATCACCTTGTTAAGTGAATTTACATTTTCCTGGCCTTTGTTTGACTCTCATCCTTTCTTAGGAGAGAAATGATCCTGTTTCCTGATCTTGGTTTCTTAATAGTTTGTTTTGCTTCCTGATTCATGGTTCCTCTGAGATAAAATGGTTAACCACTGAGTTGTTGACATAAATGTACATCCTTGAGTAACAGTGGTGGAAGGAAGTCAGTGGTAAGGTATCCATAAGGGAGAGAGATCTCTTCCCCCTATAAATACCATGACCTTTCCTAGAATAAAGGAAGTTTGGAACTGTACAGAAAAGAGGTTCTATTGATTCATTTTTTAAAAAAATCATCCCAAAAGTCAAAGAGAAGAAGGTAGATCCTGATTGATGTCAGACAAAATAAACCTAGTAGATCTTGTTGCTGGGGAAAAGTTTGTAAATGAACTGGGAATTACCCTGGTTTAGGTAATTGCTTCAGGCACTTCCCCTTTTCCTTTGTTTCTCACCCCCAAAAAAATGGATTGAAAGGAAAACCCTTTCCCTGAGGGGTGGAGCCAATAAGAGAAAACAGTCCTCCCCTAAGGGAGGCCTGAGTGTAGAGCTGTGGAAATTAAAGAGTGACAGTGAGTAGCTATCTCTATTCTTGCTGGATAACAGCATCTACTCCACCCAATAGCTAGACAAGAAATTAAAGGAATGACTTGGAAAGTCCGTTGTGACTTACATGGTTTGAAAAGTTATGCACTGGTAAACATTTATCCCTAGGCTCTCAAAGGAAAAAAATAAGTATGCACAACACAATTTTACATTTAACGTCCATATATTTGTTTGGAAATGACAGAGTCCTTCAAGTATTGGTATGAAAATCTATGACTCTGAGTGATCAATTTCACTCTCTTTGGCAGTGCAACAATTGACTTCATTAATGGAGGAAGAGATCAATGCCAATTGAAAACTTTTAGAATCAATAGAAAGCCCCTAGATTCTTTCTGCATACTAGTATATGCCCAAATGACCCTTTCAACTTCTATTTGGAAATCAAAGAGGAAAATGAAAGAGGAGCCACCGTTATGCTCACATTCTTATACTCATCTTTTCAGCATACATCACATTTTGCAAATGTGTGTTTATTGAGGACTAGAGATTAATTAAAGATATGTCACTTCCTTTTGAATGTTCTTCCTTACTCTCTCACTGACCTATTCAGAGGTCATTAGTACCTTCTGACTCCCTTGAAACTAGAAACCACCCCCTTCTTCTGGATTATTTCTATGCCTAGTCATTCTTTTATACACATTTTCCCCCTAGACTAAACCTTTGAAAGGTTCAGTGATTAGCTGGCTCTCTGACTAATTCCTTTCAATTTTCTCCCACTTGGTCAACATTCCCTATTTAGAGTCTTAAGGGCACTACTCTATCATTAGCACCCACAAGTCAAATATTTAGTAAGTCCTTCACAAGCAAGGAAATAAACAAATAACAGATTTAATCCCTTATGTATCCATTATGATGAAATACATAGTGTGCTTTTAAAGGCCTCTAAGGACTTCACCTCATTCACTTTTCCAGTTATCAAGTCAAAATAATTGTGAATATGTTTAAAATTATATTGTCATCTCTACTTTAAAAGTAGAATTTAAAGAAAAGAAATATGAATGCCTAAAACGGTGCTAATGCTAAGAAAATGTTAAATAAATGAATTTAAAGAAAAGAAATATGAATGCCTAAAACGGTGCTAATGCTAAGAAAATGTTAAATAAATGTTAAATAATAATAGGCATCCACAGATGTGGATGTGCTTTTTCTAAGCACAGATTTCACATTTATTGCTGCTCATGTGTCTATCTCTGCACAATTATAGTTTGATATATATGTCTACATGTATGTTTACACTTTGTTTCTGCCAACACCTTATTTATGGAGAAATCTTTTCTTCATTCATCAGATTAGTAGCTTCTTGAGGGCAAAGATCATATTAAATTTTTCTTTGCATTGTTCTTAGAACAGGATTGGTCACACTGAAGGGTATTTGATAAGCATTGAAGGTGAATTCATAAACTCAAGGAACTAGAAAGAACCTTAGACATCATTTAATTTAATTGGCTTTGCTATTTTCCTAAGAATTTTACAAATCTTCAGGCAGGTGATCATTCTACCCTTCTTTAGGTTCTTTTCTTTAACTGTCTTTTCCCTCTCTGGTATTATAATCAAATTAACTTTCCTTCCAGGTCTACCCTGTCTTGCTCTCCCATGAATAATCATGAAGTTTCCATGCTTATCTCTTTTTATAATTTCTATACTTACTGTCACGTTATCTGAAATCATTCTGGTTACTCCTGCTTTTTAAGTTCCACTAAAGTGTAATAGATTTTTTTCAAATCTCTCAATGTGAATCTTAATTTTTCAAGTGTGTTTTTTCATAACAAAATAATGCTTAATCCTATTTTCTAAACTATTCTGCTATATTCATCTGACTTATGGGTAAGTTCTTCCTATTCAGTTATGATTGCTAATTTTCCCAAACATCTCTCTATCCTAATCTTTCATATTTTTTCATTTCTTTGCTCCCATCTCCCTCTTTACAAATAAAAAGATAGGATGTGAAGGAAGGCAACCTAGCAACCAAATTTCAAACTATATTACAAAGTGGTAACTATAAAAACCATCTGGCACTGTCTAAGAAATAGAGTGATGGATCAATGGAATAGAATAGATACATAACACACAGTGGTAAATGACTATAATAATCTATTATTTGATAAACCTAAAGATCCAAGCTTTGGGGACAAGAATTTACTATTTGGCAAAAAAAAATTGCTGGGAAACTTGGATAGCTGTTTGACAGAAACTAGACATAGATCAACATCTTAAATCATATGCCAAAATAAAACCAAAAATGGAGAGATGATTTAGATATAAACAGTGATCTTTCAGCTATATGGATAAGGGAAGAGTTTATAACCAAACATGAGATAGAGAGGATCATGAAAAGCACAATGAATAATTTTGATCACATGAAATCAAAAAGATTTTCCCAAACAAAAGGAATGCAGTAAAATTTAGAAGAAAAGAAAACAGGCAAAAAAATTCATACTAAGTTTCTCTGATGTAGGCCTCATTTTTCACATACATTGGGCACTGAGTCAAATTTATAAAAATATGGGCCATTCTCCAATTAATAAATAGTCAAAAGAAAACAGTCAGTTTTCAGAAGAAGAAATCAAAGCTATCAATAGTCACATGAAAAAAATGCTTCATATCACTATTGAGTAGAGAAATGAAAATTAGAACGACTCAAATACCAACCCACACCTATCAGGTTGGGTAACATGACAAAAAAAATGACAAATTCTGGAGGGAATGTGGGAGAAGAGGTTCACTAAGGTACTATTGGTGGAGTTGTGAACTGGTCCAGCCACTCTGTAGAACAATTTGGAATTATACCCAAAGGGCTATAAAATTGTGCATATCCTTTGAGCCAGTAATACCACTACTAAGTCTGTATCCCAATGAGATCAAAGAAAGGGAAAAAGATCTATTTGTACAAAAATATTTGCAGCAGCTATTTTGACAAAGATTTAGAAATGGAGAGGATACTAATCAATTAGAGAATGGTTGAACAAGTTATGGTGTAATATTGTGATAGACGGGGGCAGAGCCAAGATGGTAGAGTAGAAAGATGAACACACACTAGCTCTTCCCCCACAGCCCATAAAATACCTGTGAAGAAAGACTCTCAACAAATTCTGGAGTAGCAGAAGCCGCAGAACAACAGAGTGGAGGAGATTTCCAGCCCAGGTTGACCTGAAAGGCCAATGGGAAAGATCTGTCCCATCAGATGCAGAGTGGAGCCCAGCCCAGCCTTGGCCACACACAGTGCTGGGAGGAGGACCCAAGCAGACCTGGAGGCAGAATCCCCAGTGGGAATAGTGGCGGTCTGCAGATCCCTCAACCCACAGGCTCCAAAGGTCAGTGAGAGGGTTTTTTCAGTTGACTGAGAAGGGAGCAGGATCTTCCCATACCTCTGGCTTCAGGCAGCAGTGGCGGAGGCTACATTGGGTGGCAGCAGCTCCCACAGCAGCCTGCATTCATTGTTGGATTGTAAAGCCCTTGGGGGATTGGAGCAGCTTATCTGAATCCCAGCTCCCAGTGCTGGCTTGGTGGAACTGGATGCCAGGTGGTTGTGGAGAGGAAATTACTACTCACAGATTCTGGGCACAAAAGTTTCTTGTTGCTCCCAGACCAGTGTACACCCTTGATTGTGCTACCTTGAGACCTTATAGATACCCAGAGTATACCCTACTCTTGATAAAGGACCCAAAAATCAAGTAAATTGTTGGGAAAATGCCCAAAAAAGGGGAAAAAAAATAAAACTATGGGTTACTTTGTTGGTGAACAGATATCTCTCCTATTCTTTCTGATGAGGAGGAATAATGCTTACCATCAGGAAAAGACATAAAAGTAAAGACTTCTGTATCCCAAACATCCAAAATAAATATTCAGTGTCTTAGGCTATGGAAGAGCTCAAAAAGGATTTTGAAAATCAAGTGAGAGAGGTGGAGGAAAAATTGGGAAGAGAAATGAGAGAGATGCAAGAAAATCATGAAAAGTGAGTCAACAATTTGTTAAAAGAGACCCCCCCCC
>JAQQSK010000586.1:0-16460 GCA_028658325.1 Potorous gilbertii
ATAAATTTAAAAGATCTGTTTGTGACTTGAACTTCCAGGAATCAAGATGGTGGAGCAAACTGTAAATGTCTCACCCGGCCCTTGTTGACCTTGAAAAGTCTGGAGATTATTGCCTCATGAAAATTCTGGAATAGGGAAGCCAGCAGAAGGGCTGCTGTGACTGAAGGGAACCAGTGCAAGACCAGAGGCATCCCAGCAAGCCCCACCTCAGCAGATCAGCAAGAGATCCTGAGCTCCAGGTAGACCCCAGGTGGGCCTTAGAACAGCCAGGGGAACTAGTCAAACACCAGCACAGATGGGGTTCGTCATCTGCTGAGCCTACCTGTGCTTTAGCATAGTCCTAGGGGAGGAAGAGACCTTCAACAGATGGACCACCCCTTCCCCAGACCTTACTCCACAAGCTTCAGTGTAACCCCAGGGAAACGCAGACAGACTGCACCTGGCCTCAGCCTTGGCACCCACCAACTAGCTCAGTGCCAGGTAACCTGCAGCATTATAGAGCTTCTAATTGAAAGAACTAGAGGCCATAGTACACAAAGTCAGTAACCAAGCTCATACTCCCAGCACAAGAAATGTGGTTCAGAGGCCCTTGTGCCCCAAAAGCAGAGATCCACTTTAAAAGCCAGGAAAAGGGCAATCACCACAAGTAAGAAGCAAATTAGAGACGCAAAAACCATAGAATCTTATTATGGGGAAAGGGACAATCAAATTATGAATTCAGAAGAGGACAGCATTGACACTATACCCACATCTGAAACCTCAAAAAGGGATATGAACTGGTCTCAAATCCAAAAGCATTCTTGGAAGATCTCAAGAATGACCTAAAAAGCCAAGTTAGAGAGGCAGAAGAAACACTAACCAATGATGTTAAAAATACACTCAGCCCCTTAAAAAGTAAAACTGGTCAAATGGATAAAAAAGATACAAAACCTAACTGGAGAAAATAACTTCATAAAAGGAAAAATTGGATAAATGGAAAAGGAGGTGCAATAGCTAACTGAAGAAAACAATTTGTTAAAAATTAGAATCGGATAATTAGAAACTAATGGCTCCATGAGGCATCAAGAATCAGTCAAACAAAATTTAAAGAATGAAAAAATATGAGAAAATGTAGACTATTTCATTGGAAAAAACAACTGATCTGGAAAATAGATCCAGGAGAGAAAATCTAAGAATTATTGGTCTACCAGAAATCCATGATGAAAAAAAGAGCCTGGACAATATCTTCCAAGAAATCTTTAAGGAAAACTGCCCTGAAGTCCTAGATGCAGAGAGCAAAATAGTTGTTGAAAGAATCCATCTATCTCCTCCTGAAAGAGATACCAAATTGAATAAGCTAAGGAATGTTGCTAACAAATTCCAGAATTATCAAGTCAAGTAGAAAAATACTATGAACAGCCAGAAAGAAACAATTCAAATATCGAGATACAGCAGTCAGAATCACACAGGACCTTGCAACTACTGTGTTAAAAGATCAGAGGGATTGGAATATGTTATTCTATAAGGCAAAGGAGTTTGGACTACAACGAAGGATCAATTACTCAGCAAAATTTAGTATAATCTTTCAGGCAAAGAGACAGACAGTCAATAAAATACAGGATTTTCAGACCTTCCTGATGAAAAGGCCAGAGCTCAACAAAAAATTTGTTCATCAAATACACATTTCAAAAGGTAAAGAGGGGGAAAAAAGAAAAAACTTGTTATTGAATAAGGGCAAACAGTTTGTATCCCTATATAGAAGGATTAAACCTTGTTAATCTTGAGAATTGTATGTTTATTACTATGTTTAAAAGGGATATAGAGAGATAGATAGAGAGATAGAGAGAGAGAAGGTGTGGGTATAAATTAACTGATGTGATGATAAAAAACCTAATTAAAGGGTGCAAATGGAGAAGAGGAAAGGAAGAGGCAGAAAAGGGTGAATTGCATCACATGAATGACACAAAAAACATTTCATAGTAGAGGGAAAGAAGGAAGGGGGATGAACATTGTTTGAGTTTTACTCATTTGGTTCAAGGAGGAAATATCATGTTCAGTTAAGTATAGAATCTAACTTGCCTTATAGGCAGTAGTAGGGAAAAGGGGAAAGAAAAGGGAGGGGAACTGATAGAAAGGAGGGAAGATTGAGGGAGGTAGTGGTCAAAAGTAAAACCATTTTGAGGAAGGGAATGGAAAAGGGAGAAATAAAAGCATAAATGGGGGAAAGAGGGTAAGGATGGAAAGAAGAACACAGATAGTAATCATGACTGTGAATGTGAATGTGAGGAACTCTTCCCTAAATGGTGGTGGATAGCAGAATGGATTAAAAACCATAACCCTACAATATGTTGTTTACAACAAGCACATTTGAAACAGGGGGATACACACAGGGTAAATGTAAAAGGCTGGAGTTCAATGCATTATGCTTTAGCTGCAGTAAAAAAAAAATAAAGCAGGGGTAGCAATTCTAATCTCAGACAAAGCAAAAGCAAAAATTGATCTAATCAAAAGAGATAAGGAAGAAAATGACATCCTGCTTCAAGACACCATAGACAATGAAATAATATCATTATTAAACATATATGCCCCAAGTGGTATAGCATCCAAATTCTTAGAGGAGAAGTTAAGGGAGTTACAGGAAGAAATAGACAACAAAACTATACTAGTGGGGGACCTCAACATCCCTCTCTCTGAACTTGATAAATCAAACCTCAAAATAAACAAGAAAGAAGTTAAGTAGGTGAGTAGAATTCTGGAAAAGGTAGATGTGATAGACCTCTGGAGAAAACTGAATGGGGACAGAAAGGAATATACCTTTTTCTCAGTGATACATGGCACAAACACAAAAATTAACCATGTACTAAGGCATAAAAAACTCACAATCCATTGTGCAGAAATGCAGAAATGGTCAATGAATTCTTTTCAGATAATGATGCAATAAAAATTATATGTAATAAAGGGCTATGGAAAGGTAGACCAAAAATTAATTGGAAATTAAATAATCAAATCCTAAAGAATGAGTAGGTCAGACAGCAAATCATAGAAACAATCAGTAACTTCATTCAAGAAAATGACAATAATGAGACAGCCTACCAAAACTTAGGGGACACAGGAAAAGCAGTTCTTAGAAGAAGTTTTATATCTCTGAATGTTTACATGAATAAAATAGAAAAAGAGGAGATCAAAGAATTGGGCATGCAATTGAAAATGCTAGAAAAAGAACAAATTTAAAATCCCCAATTAAATACAAAATTATAAATCCTGAAAACCAGAGAGACTAATAAAATGGAAATTAAGAAAATTATTGAACTAACAAATAAAGCTAAGAACCGATTTTATGGAAAAAACAATAAAGTTGACAAACTTTTGGTCCATTTTTTTAAAAAGAAAACCAAATTACCAGTATAAAAAATGAAAAAGGTGACTCTACTTCCAATGAAGAGGAAATTAAAACAACAATTAGAAATTATTTTGCCCAACTGTATGCACATAAATTTGACAACTTTAGTGAAATGGGTGAATATTTTTAAAAATACAAATTGCCCAGATTAACAGAAGAGGAAGTAAAATACTTAAATAACCTCATCTCAGAAAAAAAAAATTGGACAAGTCATCAATGAACTCCCTAGGAAAAAATATCTAAGGCCAGATGGATTTACAAGCAAATTCTATCATACATTTAAAGAACAGTTAATTCCAATAATATATAGACTATTTGGGAAAACTGGCGAAGGAATTCTAGCAAATTCATTTTATGAAACTAGTATGGTGCTGATACCTAAACCAGAAAGAACCAAAACAGAGAAAGAAAATTATAGACTAATATCCCTAATGGATACAGATGCAAAAATTTTAAATAAGATAGTAGCAAAAAGAATACAGCCACTTATCACAAGAATAATACATTATGATAAGGTAGGATTTAATACCAGGAATTCAGGTCTGGTTCAGTGTTAGGAAAACTATCAGCATTATTGATCATATCAACAAGATTTACAGAACACATATGATTTTCTCAATAGATGCAGAAAAAGTTTTTAATGAAATACTGTACCCATTACTATTGAAAACACTGGAGAGTATAGGAATAAATGGAGCCTTCCATAAAACAATTAGCAGTATCTACATAAAACCATCAGGAAGCATTATATGTAACGTGGATAAGCTGAATGCATTTCCAGTAAGATCAGGGGTGAAATAAGAATGTCCATTATCACCACTGTTACTCAATAAGGTGCTAGAAATGTTAGCTTTAGCAATAAGAGAAGAAAAAGAAATAGAAGGAGTTAGAATGGGCAAAGAAGCAATTAAGTTATGACTCTTTGCAGGCATTATGATGATATACTTAGACAATCAAGTAAAAAACTACCTGAAATAATAAAATAAACTTTGGCAAAGTTGCAGGATACAAAATAAGCCCACATAAAACATCTGAATTTCTACATATTACGAACAAAGGCCATAGATTGAACAACAATGGGTCCCTGCCTAAGCTCCACTCAATGGCTGTTTTTTGGACCCTCCTGGCTTAGAGTGAATAAACAAATTAGGGGAGCAAGGGGTAGTGTATTTTTCAGATTTATGAAGAATGGAGAAATTTACGATGACAACATTATGAAGTAGAAAATGGATAATTTTGATTACAATAAGTTGAAAATGTTTCGCACAAACTACCCAATGCAACCAAGATTAGGAGGGAAGCAGAAAACTGGGAAAGAATTTTTACAACTAGTGATAAAGGTCTCATTTCTAAGACACATAAAGATTTGAGTCAAATTTACAAGAATACAAGTCATTCCCCAATTGATAAATGGTCAAAGGATATAAACAAGAAATTTTCAGAGGAAGAAATTAAGCTATATGTGTGTGTGTGTGTGTGTGTGTGTGTATGTATAGTCACATGAAAAATGGTTTGTCACTATAGATTATGAGATGCAAATCAAAACAATTCTGAGGTACCACATCACACCTATCAGATTGACCAACATGAGAAAATAGGAAAATGATAAATGTTGGAGAAGATGTAGGAAAGTTGGAAAACTAATTCATTGTTGATAGAGCTATAAGCTGATCCAACCATTCTGGAGAGCAATTTGGAACCATGCCCAAAGGGCTACAAGAATATGCATACTGTCTGATCCAGCAATATTGCTTCTAGGGCTTTATCCCAAAGAGATCATAAAAATGAGAAAAGGTCCCACATCTACAAAAGTATTTATAGTAGCTCTTTTTATGATTACCAAGAACTGGAAATTGAGGGGCTGCCCATTCATCATGGCTGAACAAGTTATGGTATATGAATGAAATGGAATACTATTGTGCGATAAGAAATGATGAACAGGCAGAATTCAGAAAAACTTCGAAAGACTTATGTGAACTGATGCTGAGTGAAGTGAGTAGAACCACAAGAATATTATCCACAGTAACAGCTACAGTGTGTAAGGACTTTTGGATAGACTTAGCCCTTCACAGCAATGGAAGGACATAAAACATTTCCAAAGGAGTCATGATGCAACATGTCATCCACATACAGAGAAAGAACTATGGAGTCTGAATGCAGAATGAAACAGATTATTTTCTCTTTTGTTATGTTTTGTTTTTCTCATTCTTTCTCCCATTCTTTTTAATTCCTTTGTGTAACATGATTAATGTAAAAATGAGTTGAAGAAGAATGTGTGTGTGGAGCTGATATAAGATTGCATGCCGTCTTGGGCAGGGAGAGAGAGAAAATTTGGAATTCATGGAAGTGATTGTTTAAAACTGAAAACAAATAAATTAATAAATTTGAGGAAAAATCCTGAAATAAGAAAATCAAGTAATAAAATGCATATAAAAAATCTAAATCTGTAAGTTGTTGTAAATCCACATTTTTTAGACAATCTTTTCCTCTTTTTGTACTTATTGAAAATTTTGCTTCTGAATATCTTCACTATTAGTAATTTCAATTTTATCCTAAGCTTTCTTCTATAGCATTTGGTCAATGATTTCCTACCTTATGAAATATTTCTACCATTGTGAAATCTTTTGGTCTTTAATCTTCAAAAATCCACATGACCATTTTTCCTCTTCTTTTCTGTCATAAATTATAATATGAAGTGTTTACTTCTTCCTAACATCTCCTTTATCTGTATTTCAGTTACCATATCCTCCTCACTAATCAGAATCAGTCCCAGAATGGCAATCCCCACCCTTGTTTTTAAGACTCATATGCAGGAGGAATCTTGACTCTCACAGACTGCTGGGATTTTGAGTTTTCATTTTTCTCTGGAGGCAATGAAGTATCATATGGTTTTAGGATTGGGGCCAAACTTGGAAGAGACTTTGGAAAAGGGAGAAAAAAAATTCTGAGGAGGACAGAGAAGATGCTCTCTCCAATGGGCATGTTAGTAGTGGTGACATCCAAAGAATTGGAGCCAGTGAAAGCAGTTCAGGGTAGTTTCGTAAGAGCAGTTTCCCCCTCCCCAAGCTCACTCAGAGAGATGAAAGCTAAGCACAAGTTTAATCCTGTGTTTTACCAGTGTTGCACATCCTTTCCCTGCTCCTAACCTGAAAAGCAGTCTGATACTTTACTCTTGATATGTTGGGTTTCACCTCTACCAGAAAACATGGAGAAGAGAAATTGCTATTACAAAATTGCTGAGAAACAATGAACATTATAATTTTCTTCCCCTTAAAATAAAAAGCTATCATTGAGGCAACTCAAGAAAATTTTATCTGGTCCTCTTATAGCAGAGGAAATGCTAGCAGATTTTCACATGATTGAAGTTCCCCATTATGCCACTATCTCATACTTTCATGAGAGTCTTGTAATTTGTTTCCAAAATCCCTCGTATATTTCTCCTCCTGTCTAGATCATCTGTAGAATACTTCAATGAGAATAACACATCTGATTCTATCTCTATTGATTTTCACCCAAATGTTTTTCAACATGCATTCCTTTTGTATTAGCATATTTTCCAAATTTACAAAGTTGCTCAATTCTCCTTTTTCTCTACTTTAAACTTATAAAAAGCATAGCCATTCATGGGTCTCATCTCATTAAGTCTTAGTGACAGTGAGGAGGTCAAATTGTTCTCCTTGCATTAGTAGTTTGAATAATCTTGAATGTTACCTTACTTATTTTGAGTTAACCTTCCTTGTTAATCATACTTTGGTACTGAAATCTGAAATTAAAGGTTTTAATGTTGAATCCTTTCTTGAATTTTGTCTCCTGTGTATCTCTATAGATATATTTCTCCTACACTGAAAATATTCTCAGTAGAATGTTAAGTCATTTAATGGTAAGACCCATTTAATTATTTATTTTCATCTTTATACTTTTAGCATCTAGTATAAAACCAAACAATTGGTAGGTGCTTAATAATTTTTTGTTGAATTGAATTAGATATATTGTTTCTAGTTTGGTAGATACAGTTATTTATTTTTCCTCTTTCTTTTCAGTTAAAAGACCACTTTGTTTAGATTTGTAAATCTTCAGACTATACATATATGTCATATGTGTGTACATATATAATATATTTGAGCTTATATAAACTTATGTAAAAATATGTGTGTATGTATGTATGTATATATATATATATATATATATATATATATATATGAAACTGGCATAATTAACATTCTTCAATGTGTATACTCTGTCCTTGACTAAGATGTTATCAGTCCTATATCTAAGCCATGGTTCAGAAATTCATACCATGAGACAGAGCTAAGATGGTAGAGGACAGCTGAACTCTCTGAACAACTTTAAAATAATAACTCAAATAAAATTTGGGAGTGGCAGAGCCAACAAAAGGTCAGAGTGGGGCATTTTGTCAGTCTTCGATAACATAGGGGCTCAGCAAGAGAATTTTGTGTTGCCAGCAACTCAGGGTACAGAAAAACTATGAGTGGTGAGCCATGGAGTTGCTTGTAACAATGACAACAGTAGAAGTCACTTCTGGAGTTCTCAGTCCGGAGACAGTAAGGTAGTTGGAAAACTGGTCAAAAAGACATTACAGGGGAAACTTTGCTAGTCCTAGGTGGCTCTAGCACTGATTGGCAGCTCTATTACCCAAATGCAGTTCTGAGTCTATTCTAGGGTAGAGAGGCAAGCTTCTAGTTCATCAAAAGGGAGCAGAAACCCTGACCTCAGTTGCAAGGCAGAGAGGAACACTGGAGCTTATGGCTACAGGAGAGCAGGGGATCTTCCTGAGTAAGATGAGGAGAGCAGTAACCACACCTCTCCCTGATCACAGCACCTTGGAAGAACAGAAAACTTGTAGACCCCTTAGAACAACCTCTAAAAACAGCAGCATGAAAAAGCCTAAACTTAGAACAGTGCCTTTCCACTGCTATATGAGCAAAGCACAATTTAAACATAAAGTTCAAAGTCAAGACATAGGCTAAAAAAGTTAGCAAACCAATAACAACAAAAAGATCTTTATAAAAACTACTATGTGGCAGAGAACACCATATACTATGTAACTATAGGTAGACGGGGTGTAGAGCCAGGGAAGGAGTTCATTCCCTTCTCAAGATCCAATGAGTCAACAATTTTTTCCTGCTCAGTGGATAGTAAAGGGCTTACTTTATCATTTCACAGCAGTCAAGTCTTTCTATGTTGTACTTTTTTACTGGAAGTAGGCAGGAAGTTGACTTGATACTCCATAGGGTATATTCCATTCCAACCCTTGCTACATATGGCATATTGGTCTTTGTTTGTTTGCAAACCTAACACAACTACATTAATGTCTGCTCTGTAGAATTATTATGATTGCATTTGGTCTAAAAGAGGAGCTAAGGTGGTTTCAGAACATAAATTATATTGTCAGTCTTAATTGATATGTCAGTTTGGCTGAAATGCCCCCATTCCCCAACTCTTTTTTTATTCTTTATAAAAATAAGGAATATATGTTCTTTATGCTGTGGCTATGGTTCTCCTGAAATGGGGAGGACTGTCTATGCACAAAGATACAAAGGTAGGAAATACAGAAGGTGTCAAAGCCTTACTCATTCTTCAAGGTCAGCTCAAATATCACCTGTTGCATAAAGATATAACATGGTAACAACAATGATTAACAATATTTTTTCACAATTTCACAGTAGTCTTTGTTAAAAAATTTAACAGTACTAAACAACTAAATTACAAGCAGGTCTATCTCATCTCCTGTGACACATAAAGGGCACAGAGGATGGAGTGATTGTTCTAGAGTCAGGAAGACTCATGTTCCTGAATTTAAATCTGGCCTCAGACACTTAATAGCTGTGAGACTCTAGGAAAGTCACTTCACTCTGTCTGCCTCTGTTTCCTCATCTACAAAATGAGCTGGAGAAGGAAATGGCAAACCTTGCCAACAAAACTCCAACTGGGGTCACAGAGAGGTAGGCGTTTCTGAAAGACTGAACAACAATGAACATCTCCTCTGCTACTCTTACAAAAGCTATGTGATTTGGTCAAAATAATTTCACTTCCATCAGCCTGATTTATCTAAAATTGAAATGATAGTGGTAACAGTTGTTCTTATCATATCACAAAGTTATTGAGTGAAAAGGGCTTAATAAATACAAGTTATTATATAAATATGAATTAATACTATTACTACAGCATAAAGGATCTATAATCTCACCAATGTGAGTGTACCCTCTAAAGATACAGAATGTAACCCCTCTAAACACTATTATCTGGGATGACTTACACCACTGGTATCAAATAAAAATGGAGGCCACAAAAGCATACATATATAACAATCTCTGAAGGTTGCACACTGACTTAGAAAACCACATATTTATTTCATTTTTGTTGTATTTTATTTTTATTTATTTTGCTAAATATTTCACAATCTTTTAATTTTGTTCTTGCTGCACTCGGGAGTTCTGTGGTTCGTATGTCTAGAGGGTCATATATTTGACACTTCTGACTTAGACTGTCCTGTTCATTGATGTTGTTAAGTTGTTTTTCAGTCATGTCTTGTGACTTGCCCAAGGTCATGTAGCTAGTAAGTATATAAGGTCAGATTTGAACTCACAAAGATGAGTCTTCTTGACTCTAGGCATAATGCTTTATCCATTGTACCACGTAGCTGCCACTAAATATGGACCTTGTCTGTATCTTCCCATAAATTTTGCACAGCATATCATTTAATGCTACCCATTTTAGATCTCTTCACATTTTTTGGGTCTCAATGAATACAAACTATTGTCATCCGTTGCTATTGCTATGTAACTGGACCATATCTCTTTCAGCTGCACATCTCTTCGATGATATTTTTAATTCCCCTTTGGTGCAAAATTCTTTGTTGGTAATATGCTATCGTATATCTATATCTACTAAATATCTCTAAATTTTTCTTCAAGTTATCTTCATTTTCCTTTTCTTTGGAGATCAATGAATTCCAAGATTTGTAAACATCCCTGTAAAAATATAGCAGTTAAAAAGAATAAAAGAGGTTGAAGAGATCAAATAGAGAAAGAAATGATCCATGAATACAAAGATAATCCCAGAAACTCTCCTTTGTAAAATAACAAAACCCTAGAACTTAAGTAGGTGCCCATCAATTGAGGAATGGCTAAAAAGTTATGGTATATGAATATAATGCACTATTACTAAAACATGAGAAATGTTGAGAAAGCCAGTTTCAGAGAAGATTGGGAAGACTTACATGAACTGATACAGAATGATGTCTGTTGATTCCAAAGAAAAAATTATTCAATATAAAAAATATTG
The DNA here is from genome assembly GCA_028658325.1 of Potorous gilbertii. Lineage (NCBI taxonomy): Eukaryota > Metazoa > Chordata > Mammalia > Diprotodontia > Potoroidae > Potorous > Potorous gilbertii. The sequence goes on from JAQQSK010000586.1 coordinate 10,685, forward strand.
TAAAGAAAAGGAAAAAAAAACTTACATAGGCTTAAGTACTCCTGTCAATGCAATTATGACCCACAATTCCAGAATACTAAAGAAGCATGCTACTTACCTCCTGAAAGAAAGATTAGAGCCTTAAAGGAAAGAATGAGAAAGAGATTTTTAGACACAGGCAGCATACAAATTTGTTTCATTTTAGTATGCATATTTATCACAAGGGTTTATTTTTCCTTTCCTTTCTTTTAAAATGTGAAGGGTGTGAAGAAGGGTTGTTATAGGGGGGTTAAAAATAAAAAAAGTAAAAGAGGGTCGCCAAAACTATTTTTCAAATTTGCAAAATAGAACAGAAGAGAGTTGAGAAGGAAACGAATCAAACAGGAAATCTTTAAAAATTATATGGTGAATTTATTATATATGTATATGCATGTATGTGTGTATATGTATATTTTTAAGGTAAGATATACATCCTTGAGAGCCATAATTCTACGTACAATCCACTTTTTCTGTTCCACTTTGTTACAGAAACATTCAGTTTATTATTTTCACATTTTGGAATGAAATAAAACAAATTTTAAAAGGAAGGAAAGAAAAAGAAAGGAAGGAAGGAAGGAGAGAAGAAAGGAAATAATTCAGCTTTTGTTTCCATAAGCTATTGAAAAATACCATTTGTGTGGGTGGAGCCAAAATGGCGGAGTAGGACAAACCTGTAAAAAGTCTCTCCCATGGTCCATAAAATACCTGTAAAAAACGGCTCAAAAAAAATTCTAGAACATCAGACATAGGCGCAGGGAAAGACATTTGTAGCCCAAGGCAGCCTGAAAGACCAGCAGAAAAGGTGTATCACGCTGGGAGCAGAGTGGAGCACTAAATGATCTTACTTCAAGTGGTCCCAGATTTTTAAATGGGAGAGAATTTGAGATGACTTTCCCCAGCCTCATTATTTTATAGAGGAGGCAAAACTGAAGTCTGAGGGAGATGAAATCACAAAAACAGTAAGTGGTAAATCTTGGCCAAGTAATTAATTTTCTTTGAATCTCAGTTTCTTCATCAATTCAGTGGTGATACTAACACCTGTCTTGACTGTATTACAGGTAGAAAACTCAAAGAATCAACTTTGATTCCAAGAAGACCTGAGATCAAATCCCACTGGCTATTTTACTCTGATGAAAAGGAGAAAAAGTGGTCATGGAAAATGACCTCTTTTTTTTTTCTGGTGAAATATGTAGCAAGATTCTTAGTTGTTAAGTTTGTAAAATCCTTCACAATTTGACCTCAATCATTCCCAATCAGTTCCATTCTTATTCTATGTTCCATCTACCCTAGTCAATTCCCTAATACTATGAGTTGCAGAGGTAACAAACTATATTGTTAAAAACCTGGGATCACTTGAAGTAAGATCATTTAGTTGCTTGCTGATGTGACATCCATTCTCTCTACTACACCACTTGGTCTCCAAACTAAAATCCATTCACATTCTAACTTTGACCAAGCACTAGAACAACAGAAAAGAGACTTGTGAGTGCCTGTGGCATGATCCTGTCAACCAATACATTAAAAGTGAAGATTCTTCTTGTTTAAATCACTAAAGAAAATAAAGTAGTTTGGCTTCAAGGATGAAGGCTACCTTGCAACAAAAGCTGGTAGGCTTTGCACGGGGAAGGAAACAGTTGTGCAATTTGGGGACCATAGCGTGGAACATGCATTTATAATTGTGCAATGAAGCAGAAACAGGAAACAAGCCCCTGCTTTTAAATTAAAAGGTCTGTCTGGAAAAATCCTACAATTTGGCCCTGGCTGAACTCAGTAATCTCTCTAAAAGGCATTCTTCAACAACGCATGATTCAAGACTCTTGGAGCTACGGATGAACATCAAAGAGAAAATAAATAAAAATAAAATTCTCTAAAGAGATTTTAGACAGTTTCTTTTTTCCGATGCTGCTGCTGCAGACATTTTTAAACACTGTGGATTATACAGTGAATGTTTTACCCATGAGAAGATTGCTAATTGGTTGCAAGTCAGGGAGATGTTTAGAGGACATTTAAATAATCTAAAAACATGTGACCTTTATCTTGTTTATTGACCACTCATGCTAATGACTGCAGACATGTGACAGTGAGACACAGCTAACAATTAAACACAAAATAATTAGATTTCCACTGCACCATACACATTTTTTGTGTCTTGTATGCAGTGAGGGAACAACCATTCTGTTTCACAGAATCATAATCAAGCTGGATGGAACTTTAAGCATGGGACCATTAATTTCAAGCTGGAAGGCCATCTAGTCACTCATTTTATTGATGAAAAAAACTGGGGCAGAGAGAAGTGAAGTGACTTGTCTTTGGTCACTCAGAGGATGGTGGAAGTGAGTTTGAACCCAGATCATCTGCCTCCAAAGGCAGGTTTCTTTCCTCTATAGAGTGGTCCCTGCAGAAAAATATAAACTCTTTACAAATAAGGAATCTAAGACTGAGAGAGAAGTGATTTGCCCAATGTTACATAGCTTGGATTAAAACTTAGACATCTGAACTCCAAATTCAATATTCATTCCAATGTACTATGCTGCTTCTTCACAAATAGGAACACCTGATCTCTTGGGCCACCTTGCCCCTGCCTACCAGAATGGAAGGGCTGAAGGGAGAGAAGTGAATAGGATGATAGATGTATAGAATTTTGGAGAAAAAATGGATAATATTCCTAAGGAGTGTCTCTAATTCTTCAGGTTGTTGTTCAGAAAAAGGAAATGATTTAATCAGGGTGACACTGAATAAAAATAGTTACTGAAATCCTGGAATAGTTAAGCAAAAATTAAAGGGAATAATTATGTTTCTATGTGATTTTGTCATATTAAATTTTATACCATTTATTTTTCATATAATTCTGGCTGAAAATGCATAAATTTTGGCAGCAGACCTCTTTTCAAGTTCTGAACTTTTCATTGATTGCTCATGTGGGACATTAAACCTATTTGTTTCACCTTCAGACATGGAGATTAATAATCTCTGTATCATCACTTATCTTGGCAGTATACTTTCCAGGAATGTGCACATAGATGATGAAGTTGATACACACATTGCCGGAACTAGCTCAGTATTTGAGGGGCTCTGAAGGAAAGTGTAGGGGAGAAGAGGTATTAGACTGCTCACCAAACTGAAGGTCTACAGAGCTGACCTCATTGTTGTACACCTATGAAAACTGAACAGTATACCAGCACCATGTGAAGAAACTGAATTGTTACCATTTCAATTGTCTTGGGAGGATTCTGAAGATTGCCTGGAAAGACAAGGTGCTGGAAACTAAGATTCTTTCTTGGAACTGCCAAGCATTCAAACTCTGTTGAAGAGAGCACAATTCTGATGGGTTGACCACATTGTTCAAATGCCAAATATATGTTTGCCTAAAAGAAAACTATTTGACAGAAAATTCATGCAAGGCAAGCACTCACATGGAGATCATAAGAAGCAATGCTCTACAGGTTTCTCTGAAGAACTTCGGAATAGATTGCATGATATGAGAGGTACGAGCATAGCATCACCTAGCATGGAATGCTTAACTCAAAGGAAGTGCTATGCTCTCTGAGGAAAGCAGAATTGTAGTAGCTCAAATAAAACATGAGATTCACAAATTTAGAAACATCTCCACTCAAAATATGGACTATTCATGCTGAAACTGTGAAAAATCCTTCTGACCTCATATAGGTCTGATCAGTCACAGTCAGATTTATAGTACCTTGACTCCAACATAGTTACACTATTTTGATTTTTTTCAAGCATGAAAGACAACCACCAACCAACCAACCAACCACCTTATTAAGTTTTGTGAGGAAAACCCTCTCTAAAGTATAAAACATTGTGGCATTAATGGCTCAACTTGAAGGTAGGTCTTCAGTGGAGGGCACCAGGGATTGGTTTGGACCTGTGATATTTATCAGTGTGCTAGATAAAGTCATAAATGACATGTTTATCAAAATTTTAGAATGATTTCAAACCAGGGACATGGGGGAAGTAGAAAACAATAACTAAGTCGATGGACAATATAGTCACAATCTAAAAGTATCATGACAAGTCAGAACGTTGAGTAGAATCAGTTAAGATGAAATTTAATGAAAATAAAGATAAAATGTTTCATTTGATTTAATTTTTTTTCACAAGTTCAAGGCAGAAGAGGCAGAGTTGGGCAACACTGCTGTAAGCTGTTTTAACTGTTGATTATGGGCTCAATATAAGCCAATAGTGTGATATGGCAGCTCCCAGAGGTTAATATGAATTTAAGACTACCACAAGACAATGTAACATCCAGGAGTAAGGGAGCTATCGTTTACCTTAGTCAAACCACATCAGAAGTTTGTGTTCATGTTCGGGCACCACATCTTAGAAATGATACTCATGAGCTAGAGAACACCCAGAGGAGATCAGACAGGATGATGAAGGGCATCAGAAGGAGCACTTGGAAAAAACAATAACAGGAATATTTAGCCTTGAGAAGACAGTATATGTTTTATATGGGGGATCAATAGAGGAAGATGTTAAGTACCTTCAGGTATTTAAAGGGCCATCAAGTTGTTTAACTCTCAGAGGGAAGAATTGGGAATAGTTGGTAGAAACTGTGAAGCAGCAAAAGAAGGTTTAATGTTGGGAAAATTTCCTAAAAAAGAAATTAATAGTTTGCCCAAGGTATAACGGCACCTTGGAGAGATAGCTTATAAACTCTCACCTGAGGTATTAATGATATCATCAGAGTACTACTTTTTCTATTCCAGAATAGTGACGGTATACCTGAGTTTCTTGCCTCATCCTGTTACTATTTACATATGCCGGTAGGCTTGGCTACTAGGCACAGTTCTATCTTTTTTCCATTCAAAATCTAACAGAATTTGTCTAAGCTTATTTGGTAGAGATTATTCTTTTCAATGGAGTAAAGGCCAAGTAGATGGCCTTTGGGGACCCTTCTCATTCTAAGATACTGTAATTCTGAGTCAGTCATTGTAACCGTTACTATTATAACCACTAGAGAAATATTGGTGAAATCAACTGTTTGTGAACCTTCCTAAAAATCACATGAAAGGAAAAAATGACCCAGTCTTCTTCAGTAAGAACATTATGCAACTGCTCCATTACGTTATGGCAACACCAAGAGGAGGGTCTTGTGTCGCAAAGAAACAGTGAGCCTTGCATTCTCTCATTTAGCATACTGATGTCTCAAACTTGAGTCTTTTCTACCTATACATGCACCAACATGACTAAATCAGTACAACTTTATGCAGTCTTCTTCTCTTGGGTCTCTTATCCCTCTGTGTGGGTTAAAAGATCTTTACCCAACATTTTAAATAAATTCAGAGGATTCTCAAGGTAAGAGCAGAAAGTGATTTATTCGGTTCTTGTGAGAAAGGGGCATCCCTCCACCCGGATGAGGCTGATGGAAGGAAGCAGCTTACAGAGATTGAAGCACCATTATATACCCTAATGCAGAGAATCCCACCTCCCCTCTATCCCACCTCTCCATTGACTGAGAGGTGGACTCACAGTCTAAGTGTGAAAAACTAGAAAAGATTCAGAAAATATTCCCCTATCCCAACACACTTAACTGCTAATATAGCTATTCTATAACTAAACTAAAAAGGAGGGGAGGTGGGGAAAGAGAGGGAGCTTAGCTGATGTGGCCACAGTATCAAACAAAGAGAGATTTGATTAGCTTCCAAATTTGGGCAACAGTCCATTATGTCCTTGTTTGGTAAAAGTATCTGTATTCAGGTAGCATTCTCACAGAGAGAAGGGAGGGGAGAGACCCTGA
>JAQQSK010000588.1:0-16393 GCA_028658325.1 Potorous gilbertii
ATCATTTCTTATGGTGCAATAGTACTCCATTACATTCATATACCATAATTTATTAAGCCATTCCCCACTTGATGGGCATCTCCTTTATTTCCAGTTCTTGGCTACCACAAAGAGTGCTGCTATAAATATTTTTACTTTTTTCATTCTTTAGATTCTGTTTTACTGATTCTTGATGTCTCAAAGAGTCATTAGTTTCTACTTGCCCAGTTGTAGTTTTTATCAAATTGTTTTCTTCAGTTAACTTTTGCATCTCGCTTTCCATCTGTCCAATTATTCCTTTTAAGAAATTATTTTCTCAACTTAGTTTTTGTACTTCCTTTTCCATTTGTCCAATTTTCCTTTTTAAGGAGTTGTTCTCTTCAGTGAATTCTTTTCTCATACTTTAAAATCATTGACCAGTTTTTCTTCTATTTCTCTAATTTGTCTTTTAAAATTGTTCTTCAGCTCTTCCAAGAGTGTTCTTTGTGCTTCCAACCAGTTCTTAGTCCCTTATGAAGTTTCAGATGAGAGTACAATGCTGACCTCTGATATTTGTGTTTTGGTCTTTGTCCCAATAGAAAGATTCCGTGGTCTTTTCTTTCCTGCTTTGCTTTTTATTCATGATGATGAGGCTTTGTGTGTTGTGGCCTCTGGTTCTTTCAGCTAGAAGCTAAAGAACTTAGTGCTGAGCTGGCTGGTGTTAGAAAGCAAAGGTCACGGAAAATTTTTGTATTTCCCCAGATTTGCCCTGGAGCTAGCTTGTTAAGTGTGGGAGAGGGGTGGTCTGGCCATGGGAGGTCTCCTCAGAAGAGGTAGAGCAAAGGGAAGTTCAGCTGTTGGTGATCCTGTCTGCCCTAGCATCTTTTCGCCTCCCCTAGGGTGCTAAGGCATGCCTAGGTTCCTGGTTTTGGTGGTTAGGAGGCTCCACTCCCCCCACCCCCCGGGCCCTGACTCTCCTCCTGGTTCGCTGAGGTGGGGATGTCTGGGACAGCTCTGGTCCTGCACTGTTTCCCTTCTGCCGCAGCAAGACAAATCCTCCTTAGTGATTTTCCTAGCCTTACATGCTACGAGACTGTTTGCCCCTTCTGCTGACTCCACTGATCTAGGATTTTTCTGGGGAAATATTTTATGATTCTTTCAATGTCAACAAGGGGAGAGGGAGAGAGCATTTACAGACCACTCCACCATTTTGGCTCCTGGAAGTTTAAGTAGGTGACTTACAGACATTGAATCTGTAGGCTATTATTCTCTGGAGTAGCTGCTGCAGATAACTGGGGCTCTATGGCTCTCATTTCCTTGGTTTTGCTGGACTCCCCTCCTGGGCTATTAATGGCCATTCTTTTGTTAATACATATGATGGCATGTTTAATACATGATTAAATTACCCAAAAATTATGTTTCTCAAACTTGTTAATTGCCACAGATATTTGGGAAAGTGCTTTGCAGACCTAAAGCGTTATATAATTTTTTTATTGTTATTATAATAAATAACATTCCATTTTATTCCCTGTATTGATTCTTGGTCTGGTCAGTGCTATGCTGAAATCATGAGCATAGTAATTAGTAGTTTCAGCATCTGGAGGGTGAACGCCCTCTGTTAACCAGTAGGGATGTATGGCAGTTATTGAGAAATGCTATCCAAGCAAAGCCTAAAGAGATTCTAATTAAACCATTGCATTTGTGGGTAATTCAGCTACTTCATCTTTCTGTGGTTTATGAAAGACAGTGCTCTGTCTGCATGACTCATGGGTATCAGAATAGGGGCCACAAGGGTTACAGGTGTCACAACAATAAGGTTCACAGTCAGTCAACCAACATCTGTTAAGCATTTACTATGTGCCACATGTTGAGCTAAGCATTGGGGATACTAAGAAAGGTAAGAACAGACCCTTGAAGAGCATCCATTCAGATCAGTTCTACAAAGTATTAGACTAATGGTTGAAACAAGGAGCAATGAAAGAAGTCAAGTGTTTGTCAGGTTTCACAGTGGCCTTTGATATATCACTCAGTAACTATGGAAATTTTTCTCCTTGTAAAATCAGGGTAAGATAAATGCTTCTTTCTTTTTTTCTAAGATTTTAGTGAGACTTTATAACACATGTAGTTGTTTTTTCCTTCATTCCACTGGTTATCAAATGGTTTGCATTTGCAGATTTTTTTTGGTGGAAACTGCATACCTCCTAAAACATTCTTAGCAATTTTAAATAGAAAACACAAATACCTCTAATATAGTTGCATCCCTTTGGTTGAGATACCCATGTGCAATATAATAAGCAAGTGATTCAAAATAATAGTCAACTAGACCATAAATATTAATTCTGTAAAAGGTCACTTCTCTGGATGTCTAACATTCCCTTGCAGGCTGTCACCAGTCATTAGATCAAGTTTTGTGAAACTTTAGTCTATACTCATTGGAGGTCCATTTTAAGTTCAACTTAATTTCTGCTAAGTTCCTTTGAGGGTACTCCTGTATTTTGCAATGGTTTTAAAAACCTATTCTATTCTGTTCAAAATATGTTTAAGGTGTTTCATCCAGTCATTTAAACATCTGTAATTTTTATCAATATCTGTACTCTGTCACCTTCAAATGAATTGCTAACAAGATTCAGAGCTGGAAGGGAATCCAGAAAACATTTAGTTCTAACCCTCCATTTTACAGATGAGGAAACTGAGCAGAGAGATTAAAAGGTCATGGTCTCACAATTGGGAAGCATCTAAAGTGAGTTTTGAAACCAGGTCTTTCTGACTTTGAGTACAGCATCAAATCCACTCTGCCAAAAACCAGGAAGTGTGCCTTCATCTTATGGGGAAAGCCCTATTCTGTGATCCCCTTTCATCTTGTTTGTTTAGCCTCTCATTCTAAACAGCTACAATGCAGCAGAGGGCAGACATAAAATTCTCAATTAACTTGCTTGAGGAAAAGGAAGTAATGCTACTGCTCACTCCACAGAAAATAGCCCATTTTGTGGAGACTGATTAATTCTTTTAACATATCAGTCCTCCCTGCTTCCTGGCAGCATCAGCCTATCAAGATTGTGAAGCTCTTTGAGTAAATGGGAGAATTGTTTTGTAAAATATTGGGGATTACAAGTTCCTGAATATTCGATTAGAAAATTCACTTTTTTTTTTGCTTCTTGTGTATCCAGTTCTGCAATTACAAGGTATATTAAACTGGGTCATGACCAAAATGATTGATAAAAACCATCCCACATTAAAATATAGAGAGGAGCAAACTTGAATGAAAGTAGAAAATGCATTTCTTCTGCAAATAGCAGATAAGCCAAAATGAGGTCAGAGCATTACCACTGCCTCCCTGTGTCAAAAATTTCTCTTTTATGGTAAGCAAAAGCAAGATGAATATGCACAGACGTGCTTCCCCACTTGAAGGGACTATAGAGCTGAGTGCAGAGTAGATTGGCATGGCTCAGACTCCTCAGGCCTGTGAATGTCCCAGTGGAAAGCAAAATCAATTTCCTTACCAAATATATGCCTAAATCCCCATGAGCTAGTCCCCCTCCTGCCATGGTCATTTCTCAGATTGCTCTGAGGTCACAGATTGTCATTAGCCTTTATGTCCTAGGCAGCTTGATAGAAGTTCACTCCAACTAGTGAAAAATGCCATCAGATTGCTTAGTAAAAGATTACTGGTGCTATCAATGGGCATTCACACTGGAAGGACCAGCCCTAGTTGCCATAGGACTGTGCTCCAACTGCCACCATCTCAAAGGGCAGGATTCTTCCTACCTCCTACCCCCATACTTTCTTCTCTGTGCCCTTCTTCACCTCAGTACCAGTCTCTTATCTCCAGGCATTTTCTCTAGCTACCTCCCATGCCTATAACATTCCTTCCTCCACTTGGGCTAGTAGCTTCCTTTAAGTCCTATCTAAACTCCCATTTTATGTAGGAAGCCTTTCCCAACTCTTCTTTGTTTACATGTTCTCTTCCCTATTAGATTGTAAACTCCTTGAGAGCAGGGACTGTCTTTTGCCTCTTTTTGTATCCCCAGAACTTACTACTATGTCTGGCACGCAGTAAGTACTTCATAAATGTTGACTGATTGCTTCCAACTTAGCCCTCACTCCCCCCAGATTCCTATGACCACCATACATCTCTTTCATCCCTCTATGAGGCAACTTCTTAATTTTCTTAGAAAAGAACTACTATAAATATTTCTATATAGATCATTTGATCTTTCTTTGATCTCATGAATTGGGAAAGACAGGTGCTACCTCCCATGTCTCTCATCCCAAGACATTGATGATCAGCATGGCATCAACTGGAAGGATGAGCAACCAAAGCAATTTGCCTGCTGGTCCCTGCTACCCTATTCTCCCCATTAAATTTAGTCCTAATTCTATCACTTCCCTCCTCTGCCCTTTGCATCTCTTGTGTCCCCTGCAATGTTCCTCTACTATGGTCCAATCAAAGATCCTTGAATTTAGAGTCAGGAAAACTGAATTAGAACTAGTAATAAGCCTTTACCACTTAATATATATATATACGTATATATATATATACGTATATATATATGACCTTGAGAAAGTTGGAGCCATGATTTCCTCATCTTTAAAATGATAGCAATAAAAAAAACAATAAAATGACAGCATTATAGTAGATGGCCTCCAAAGTTCTTACTAAGCCCATGATCCTACCATCCTAGAACTCTTCCACATTCTTTCTCTCTTCTAGTACTTGCTGAAACCTAGATTTTTTTTCCTGAAGACACCAGTCTTTTGACTTTACCATGAGTCAAGTCAACTTAACAAGCATTTTTTAATCATCTATTGTATACCAGGTGGTGTGTTAAGTGATATGGATACAAAGAAAGGCTAAAAAAATCCTTGCTCTCGAGAAGTTCAACAGACAATAAATAATACCAGAAGGCCAAGTGGAGAAGGAGAGTAGAGAAGGTTTGTGACTTGAGAGTTAGGACTGAATTGACTATGGGGGATAGAGGACTGATTGTCAGTGAGCAGTAGCAGTTCTCTCACATTGCTGATTCCTCCCATATGACTCATTCTGTACTTGTCATCTGTGGGTTTACGGATCATCCTCTCTCCTCCTAAATAAATTCAACACCTGGCTTACAGTCATCTTCTCAACCTCAACCCCTCTGAAAATCCTTATCTCTCATTTTCTTAGTCTCCTCAACTCCTTTGACCTCTGTCTCTAACTCACCTCAACCACATATATATATACTTATATACTTTACCTTCCATAAAAATTCAAATAAATTTGCTCTGGGTGTCAAAATGTCTAGTAATAACTCTATCACTTGTAAGAAGAGACCTGTAAAACTTTAAAGAGAGACCTTCTCTTTAAGATCACACTATTTCTTGCCCCCCCCTCATCATACCTGCCTTTTATGTTTGACAATTTCTGAATTCTGCCTCTTTCTAGCTTGCCATAATGAAGAATACATGAGCTCCCAAATCATAGAACCATAGATACAGAATTTGAAGAGACCTTAGAAGTCATCTAATCCAGGGCTTCCTAAACTTCTTTAACACACCAACACTCTTATTTCATGGATGAAGATATTTAAGACCATGACTGTCAAATAACTAATCAAAGGTCTCCTGGGTAGTTAGTGGCAGAGCTTGGATTGACGATCTTCTGAATTTAAATGCTTCATTGCCCCTGTTCTAAGATCCAGCTCATCAGATCAACCCAACAGACACTGATTTAATATTTTCTATGTGTAAGGCACTATTCTGAGTTTGAGAGGAATACAAATATATGGCCAAAATTATCCCTTTCTCTCAAGATAGTGTTGGTATAGTTGGGAACCTAAGAACTGAAGGTTAAATGGAGTTCCCCTTAAGGAAACAACTGCCCTTCACCACTACAGAACAGTATAAAGAAAATAATAACTTCAACTGCTAAAATATGTCTTTTTATTTGGAATGAGTGAATTTATTAGCAGGGATATCTGAACTGATCAACTTAGTAACACATGGGATTTTTACTCTACCTTCCATAGCTCATTTTCATGGTTCTTCAGAGGAGGCACTGCAGGAATCCATATCCCTGGAGGACGGGCAGCTCAGTAAAGGGGTTGGAAGAAGAAATATGTATTCATAGTCTCATATTCACTCCTGCAACTATCTCTCTTTGCAAACCAGGGCAGCCAGCTTCACCCTTCACCACTTGAGTGGATATATGGTTTCAGTGATAGGGTTAATAATTATAAAGTCATTGCAGCCTAGCATTCATATAGCACTTTAAAGTTTCACAAAGCATTTTACAAATATTCTCTTACTCAATACTCAAAAATGGCCTTGAGATATAGATGCCATTATTCTCCTCCTGTTTTACAGATGAGGAAACTGAGGCAGACAGAGGTTAAGTGACTTGCCCAGGGTCACACAACTAGTAAGTGTCTTATGATAGAATTGAACACAGGTCTTCCTGATTCCAGGCCCAGCAATCTATCCACTGTACCACTTAGCTTCTTCCTTCTATGGTTGAACATCTTAATGAGTTCTGCTTTCCATTTCCCAAAATGTAATTGGGTTTGTTTTCTTTTTTCTATTACTTTCTGCATCTAACCCATCATCCATATGCTGCCCTATCCCAGATAATTTATACTGGTATAGTAACCTCAAAGGACTGGCTCTCTAAATGCCAGTTCTTATAGAGAAAAGGGCAGCTGGGTGGCCCAGTGGAGAGAGCACTGGGCTGGGAATCAGGAAGACTAATCTTCCTAAATTCAAATCCAGCCTCAGATAATTCCTAACTGTGTGACCCTGGCCAAGTCACTTAATCCTCTTTGCCTCAGTTTCCTCATCTATAAAATGAGCTGGAGAAGCAAATGGCACCACTCCAGTATCTTTGCCAAGGAAACCCCAAAGGGGGTCACAGAGAGTCAGACATGACTGAAGAACACTGAACCACAACAGTCATAGAGAAAGGGACTGGACCTGTGATTTCATTGTCATAAGGAAATTCACCCTGCCAACTGACTGACACATTCCCTGCAAGCTCTCAGATGGACTGTGGGTTAGGCTTGGTCCATCTTGTCCTAGAGGAAAGAAGTTGAGCAATGAATGATTTCCTAATTAGAACTATCTCAAAGTTCAATAATGGGCTACATCAGGGGGTAAGTGGGAGTGTGTGTGTATGTGTGTGTGTGTGTGTGTGTGTGTGTGAGAGAGAGAGAGAGAGAGAGAGAGAGAGAGAGAGAGAGAGAGACAGAGACAGAGAGAGACAGAGACAGAGGTCTTTCAACAAAGACTGGATAACCCCTTATTGGGAATATGGTAGAGTAGTGTTGTCAAACTCAAATAGAAATGCCCCACCCCACTAATCCATATGTGAGGATCCCTGTGGGCAGCATACTAAATTAGAAACTACATATTAACATTGCTTGTGTTTTATTGTATTTTTTATTTATTTTGTTAAATATTTCCCAGTTCATTTTAATCCAACATTGGGGAATGTTGGAGAAGCCTATGACCATGTATGAACCATCTGTTGTACGACAACAATTTCTAAATACCCGCTAAACTATTCTAGTTTGAAATCATTAACAAAATTCTTAAATATCCTTTTAAATCTCAATCTCTCTCTCTCTCCCTTCCTTCTATTTTCTCTTCCTTTCTTTCCTCTCCCCATCTGTCTGTCTCTGTCTCTCTGTTTTTTTCTCACATAAAATAGGGATGATAACACATCCCACTGTTGTTAAGAATCAGATATGATAATATTTATTCAGTGCTTAATGCAATGCTTGTCATGCAGTAGGCATTTAATAAATGCTTGTTTCCTTCCTCTTTCTTGCTCACCTTGACCTTTAGCATCTCAGCACTCAGAGAAAATCGATGGCCACTTGGAAAGCAGAGAATTACATTACAGAGGTATGCCAGGATGTAGCAAGCCACAAGCCCTCTTATTACAGGCCAAAGGAAATTGTGTATTCTCTTGTTTAAGAAAGAAACTTACAAACTGGGGCACAGGAGGAGGAGAGAGAAAAGCCCAGCATATAGCCTGGGAACCAGGCGAGCAACTAATGATATAGGTTATAGATGCAGAAAGGCTGTGTTGAAGAGTTTTGTGTGGTTAAAGTAGGTACCACATTTGTGCAAAGTCTGAAACCTCTTGATGCTGTTTTTTGACCAACAAGTCCAGAGCAAAGAGAAGCTATCAACATCATTTCATTGCTAAACAAAAGGACAGGAGGGAGGGCTTATTGTTCTAAGCACCAATCAATGACTTTGTGAGACCTTGGAAATCATCTATTTTAAAATCCATAAGGTTTTTTTTTTATTACTTCCAGAGACTTTTTCCTAATGGAAATGGGGAGCGTGTTTGGATGGAGAGTACAGGAAGGCCCTTGATCAAAGATCCTTCTCCTTTATATAACACACATATGTATATGTATGTATATATATATATATATATATATATATATATATATATATATATATATATATATACATATATATATATTTTTTTCTCCTTTATATAACTATCTGCAGAATTATGAGATTCAGGGTAAGACAGAGCCAGATTAAGTCAAAAACTGGGTCCAAGTCTTGTCTCTGACATATCCTGGCTGTGTGACCCTGGGCAAGTTACTTAACCTCTCAATCACTAGGGAACTTTATAAGCCTATAAGTTGAAGACAAGGCTCTGACACTGGTAAAGGGAAAATCTTCCACAAAGGCACATTCTGATTTCTTTGGGGAGCTTTCATTGAGGAAGTTTCTTTCTCTTTTCCAAAGTGGACCAGCAACTATTTTCCAAATATTTGTAGAGTTGTCTAAAGCAGGAAGGGATTAGGTGGCCTGCCATGTTCCCACAGGAAAATGTGTGTAAAAGGTATGCACATAAGAGGCACTTAACAAATGCTACTTGCAATATACATTTGTGAATATATGGTTGGTTGGTTGGTTGTTGTCCTTCGTTTTCAAAGACCAAAATGACATCACGATGATAAAGTGAAATTTCAGTGTGTCCAACTGTGGCTGATCAGACCAATACGAGCTCGAAATGCTCTACCACAGGCTGGGCACAGATAGTCCACGTGCATATTTGGGGTGGATATCGCAAATTTGCCCATTTTGCGTTTACTTTGTGCTGTCTCAATTCTGCTTTGCTCATAGAGGACAGCACCTTTTCTGATGTGGGCACACCATGCTGATTGGTCCTGTGCCAGTGTCTCCCATATTGTACAGTTAAATCCAAAGTTCTTGAGAGTTCTTGTGAATATATACAAACTGGTTAATATATGGATATATGCACATTGATATATATATATGTATAGATATATATATAGTGTTCATTATATTGTATTGATTGATATGTACCTATCTATGTATGTTATGTGATTTATGTATATAGATATATACATTTTTATTGATATGTGTATTATACGTATGTATATAAGGGGCATATGTGTATTTACATGCATATATATGCCTATATATTTGTATGCATTACGCAGACTTATACAAGCAAGAAAGACAATGGAAAGTGTCTAATACACTATGTAGGCTAGGATCTGTATTATGCAGACCCATACAATCAAGAAAGACAAAGGAAAATGTCTAACACTCTGTGATTTGCATTTTCATATTGATATATGATCAAATCTATACAAATACAGTCTTTCCTAATGTTTCATTCATGTTGATACCTGAGAAAATATACATACATATAAAGTCTTTTCTAATATTGCATTGTTTAAAGCAGTTCAGCTATCCTGGGCATTGCAAAATTTTCTTCTGGTTTCTCTAACTACAGAGAGCTTTCATCCATAAGTGGAGGTAGGCTAGGAACAAGTGGCTAGGAGCTCTTTCTGTCCCTGGTGGCCTTTCAGGACCACTACTGTGCTCCTGGGGATGGCAGGTGTCAGAGACATTTTGCTGCACTGCAGGAAGTGTTAGTTTATGCCCAAGACCCTGGTGACACTGACTGGTGCAGCTGAACTGGCAACATACTTTACTGACATGGGTTTAATTGATTGAATCTTGAGAACCTGCTGAGTCTCCGCCAGAGGCACTCCTGGGATTGATGACAGCCAAGTTTCACATTTATAGGTTTCCCTCCACAGTGGTACCTGACATTTTAAAGGCTGAGCCAGCAACCCATCTCTGGTGATACCCTCCAGACAAGAGACTTGTGTTAAGTAACAATAAGAGTTCCAGATTATAGAGACCCTTTCTTAGCAATTCAGAGGCTATTATCTCAACCTCTCCTTCTGATCCTGAGAGGGAGTTGAAGCTTTCAGATCTGGTTTTCCATCGAAGGAAACAGAGGCACAGAGGGAGCATAGGCATCTGACAGGACAGATGTCTAAATCTAAAATTCAGGTGTCTCAACTTCTAGAGTAAGACTGCTTTCTCCACTCCAAGGTTAAGGCTTGAAAAAACACCCTACATATTTCAGAAGCCAAGTAGGGCAATAATTGGAAGGAAATTGAATTTTAATAAAAGCAGAGGTGGTAAAGTATGTTCTTACGCATTGTTTAAAGTCCAGCAGGAAAGTTGAAACTTGAACATATTCTATCTAAGGTGACTTTTTCTTCAACACACACACACACACACACACACACACACACACACACACACACACCTGTTCCTGAACCAGAAAACAAATAGTTTGCTTTCATGGCTTCGGGTTACTTTGACCATTTCAGAAAATGTCCTCTCTAATCACTAATCTAAAGAGCTTCTTTTTTTTTAACTAAAAGGGTCTCAGATAGAAATGGGAGGGCAAATATATTCATTTGGAGATTCTATTTTCTCTGCAATACTGCTGCACGAAGAATGGGGAGGGAGTATTCATCATCATCATCAGAAAGCCAAACAATTCATCTGGAATGACTGTCCCAAATCCAAAAAAAAGCCCCTGAGACCAAGGGAGTTTCATCTAAATGTTTTTGTGATACTTTGTAGGATTGTACATATATAGATGTGGAAAGTTCCTCAAGATCTATTCAGCTAATCCCCTCATTTTACAGATAAGGAAACTGAGGTCCAATGAGGTTAAGTTTCTTATATAAATCTGTACAGAATCTTGTATAAATTTGTAGAGGCAAAATTTGAACTCAGGTCCCTTAAATCTAGAACCATTGGGTCTTTCCACTGCACCATTTTAGACATTCAGTATATTCTAAATATAATATAAATTCTGTCCTCAATTATATGTTTCTCATATGTTTCAGGATAAATTAAGTAGTTAATTTTTAACATAAAGAAATATGAAGGAATCATGGTCAGAATGGAACTGACATCAAGCAACCTTTTACCCTTATTCCATATCTGGAAATGATTATTTTCCTTTTCTTGAACAGTTTTATCTCATTTCAAATCTAATGAAATCCAATACTTATTAAGCATGTGCTACTTATTAATAAATTTGGGGCTACAAAGACAAAATTTAAACAGTCTTTGTCCTCAAGATTATTTTGGGACATAATATGTATATAAATGTGTTGTAGATAAATACACATATTTAGACATAGAATACAAGATAATTGTATTGGGACCAGGAAGAGGTTTCATGTAGTAGGTAGTGCGTCAGTTGAATCTTGAAAGAAACAAAGAATTTTAACAGGCAAAGATTAGAATATACCAGTGCAAAGGTATAATAGCATGAAGATATATGGGAAGTGCACTTGATTGGACAAAAGAGTGTGGGATGGACAGTAATTTATAATAAGGATAGAAAAGTAGGTTGAGTTCAATTTTTGTAGGTCTGTCATTTTCCAAAGAGTATAGTATATAGTGCTATACATTTTATTCTACAGGCAATAGGGAACCACTGAAGTTTTTTGAAATGGGCAGGGTCATGGTCAGAGCTGCAGTTTAGGAAAACCAATTTGGTGATTATATTGTTTGGAGTGGTGAGAGACTTGAGGAAGGGAGATTATTTAGTGGTCTTCTAACAATAGTCTAGGTGAGAGGTATTGAGCCTCTGAACTGGTAGAATGACGGTGTGAGTAGAGTGAAGGGGGAATCAGGGCTGGAGAACCTGTGGCCTCAAGATTCTCAAGTGTGGCCCTTTGAACCCAAACTTCACAGATCAGTCAAAGGGTAACCCTTGAGGACCTAGAGGACTACATGTGGACTTGAGGTCACAGGTTTCCCACCCCTGGTTGGTAAGTAGTCTCCGTACTCTAAGTAAATTTGCTTCCTGCTGGTTCTATGAGGTTCTTTGGGAAGTATATTTGAATATCTTCAAAAGGGAATCTAGAACATAGCCCAAAACCTTTTTTTAAAAAAATGTAATAAAACTACTGAACATTGGTTAGAAACTTAAGACCTTCTGAGGGAACTGTAACATATTTACCAACCCATCATTAGCCTAGTTACCTCAGAGAGTTGGATTAGAAGAATATTTTCCCTCCCTCTGTGCCAAGAAAGTCTGTGTTTGCGTCCTCCAGATCTTGAAAGAGAAATTTGATTCAATATTTCTTAAAGATAGAAAGCTCAATATCACCTAAGTTTCCAAATGGAAAATGTGCCCTTACTGAATATCATTTTTTATACACAATATGAGTAGTGAAATTACAATAAAAAACAGTTCTCAATATCTCTAGAGACTATTAAAGAATTTTCACAACAAAAACCAATTTTCCCCTTCAGAATTAGCATTTATTTATATTTAACCTGGAGCTCTGATACCTAACACCTAACACTCTTGGTTTTCTGAAAGTCAGAATAGGAAAGAACTCATATTCAGATTTTGCACTGAAGGACATGGAAAGTAGAAAGAAAACTTAATAGTTTCTCTATGGTCTTTACTAGCTTAAAACCTTAATCAGAAATCCTGGACCCAGACTTGTTATGCAATTCTCCTCCCTTCCCTCACAAGAACATTGTAAATTCAACATGTCCAAAGCTGAATTAATTATGTTCTCCCCCTAAACCTTCCCCTCTTCCTAGCCTTCCTATTACTATTGAGGCTACCACTATTCCCCACAGCCATCCAAGCTTATAATTTAAGCATTATCCTCACTCAGCTCTTCACCCTCATTCTTCCATATACAAAGGGTTGTCAAACTTGTTGATTTTACCTTTGAACCATCTGCCTCAAATGTCACCTTCTGTCCTCTGATACGCAACCATCCTGGTAAAGGCACTCATCACTTCACTCCTAGAGTATTGCAACAACCTTTTAGTTTGTCTTTCTGCTACCATTCTCTCCTCACTCTAGGCCTTCCTCCATTCAGGTGGCATAGTAATCTTCCTAAAGCTCATATTTGACCACTTTGCCTCTCCTACTCAATAAACTCCCTATCACCTCCAGGATCAACATTAATTCCTTTGTTCGGTGACTTCAAAACCTTTCATAATCCACCACCTCCAGATTTCCAGTCTTCACACACCTTACACCTCCATCTTCAATATACTCTGGAATCCAGTGACATTGACCTCTTTGTTATTCCTCACACAAGACACCCCATTTCCTCACTCTGGAAATTTTCACTAGCTGTGTCCCATGTCCAGAATTCTTTCCCTCATCATTTGTTTCCATAATTCCCTGCTTTCAAATTCCAGCTAAAATACAACTTTCTACAGGAATTTTTCCCAATCATTCTTAATTATAATACCTTCCATCGGTAAATTATTTCAAATTTATTCTAACTGTATCTTGACTGTACAGAGTTCTTTGCCTGTTGTCTCCCTTAGGCTTTGAGCTCCTTGAAGGCAATGACTATTTTTTACCTGTCTTTGTATCCTTAGCACAATGCCTGGAATTAAGTAGGTACTTAATAAATTCTTTTTGCTTAGTATTGATTTGATTCTTGTCTAATCAAAACCACTCTCAGGCTGACATACTCATCTGTTTATACAATGGAGAGAATAACTGATGCACCTACCTCATACAGTTGTGAGGTTCAAACAAACCAATGTATGGAAAATACTTTGTAAGCTTTTTATAAATATAAAGGGTTTATTACCTAAACTATTGGGTAAATGTGAATTATTATTAACTTTCCCAGTATGTTAACAAAGAAGTTACTGTTTAACTTTTCTGGAAACCCAGAGCTTCAGAAAACAAATAAAGGAAGCAGGGTATTTATTTAATCATTTATTAGATCAGCATTATTTTTTTAAGTGCCTGACATATTCCAGGTGCTAAGTGAAAAAAAGATAAAAATGAAATAATGCTTGCCTTCGAAGAACTCAAATAGTGTTTGAGGGGAAAATACGTGACAATGTATATGTTCATAAGCACATTTAAGGTGAATAAAAAGTATTGTTTGTCCTTAATTTTCAAAGAGGACCAATGATGTCTTAACATACACTTGAGTTGCACCAAGCCATCAGCCTCACTTTCTCTTCCAGAGTCACCAAAATCCAGTGGCAGGAGAAAAGTCAAGACAGCTGGTAATCACCCAGGATGCCGTGGATGATCTTGACCTCTTTGTTGTCTGAGCAAGCTCTAAGGCTTCACGTTGCTCGCTTTGGCAGACTTCACTGGATGTTTGTTCTCATCTGCCCATTCCATCAGGTGAAGTCTTCACATGCGTGGAGTAGACATTTCCCAAACTCATCCGATGGGTTTGAGGCCTGTTGGTTATCCTCAACATGGCTTAGCCCATCTGCTTAGAAGGGCTTACTGCGGTGTGGGTGCTGCACATTCTACAGCTTCTTGGAGCCACAGGTGAGAGTTGGGTGAATCAGATGAATGAGAATCCCTGAAAATAGCTTGGTAAGCTTTCACACCGGCGATGCTGGTCCTCCAGACCATTCCATACATACCATATCCGAGGTAATATTGAGAGGAAAGCCCTAGTAATGGGGCAGATCAGCAAAGGCGTATAGTAACCAAATTGTAATTATATTAGCCTAAACATTTGTGAAAAATTTGGTATTGAGGCTAAATATATGAAAGAAAAATCACTAACTAGAATTTGAGTCTGGGGAGAACTGGTTTGATTCCTGGCTATGATGATTAATGACTGCGTGACCCCAGACAAATGTTCTAAAACCTCTCAAAACCTTAGTTTGCTTGTTTGTAAACTAGTCCTGTAATTCATGCACCTGTGGTTTCATTGCTTTGAGTCCTCCTGCCAAGAGTCCAAGCCCTCTACAGTTTCTAAACTGGTCTTAAACGATTTACATGCTTGAAAAATTTATCACTCTTAGCCAAATGAGTTATAAATTGAACATCTTTACCTTAACAAGGATTTTCCTCACATGACAGACACTCAACTCATGAAATTCTTGTCTGGGTATATATTAGAAGCATTCAAAACTTGATGGGGGTGTTGTTTTCAGTTGTGTACAACTTTTCATGATCCCATTTGTGGTTTTCTTGGAAAACATATTGGAGTGGTTTGCCAGTTCCTTCTCCCATTCATTTTACAGATGAGGAAACTAAGGCAAACAGGATTAAGTGACTTGCCCAGGGTCACACATCTAGAAAGTGTCTGAGGGCAGACTTGAACTCAGAAAAATGAATCTTGCTGACTTCAGGCTTCGCACTTTATCCACCATGGCACCTAGCTGCCTCCAAAGCTTGGCAGAATTTGGACTTGGCTACCAGAGCCATTAAGAACCCAGAATCCTGGGGGGCGGAGCCAAGATGGTGGAGTAGAAAGACTCACATTTATTTGCTAGCTCCGAACCCACAGCCCATGGATTTCCTCTAAAAAGAACTCCTGACAAATTCTGGAACAGTGGAAGCTGCGCAGAAACACAGTGAAGGAGATTTCCATTGCAGAGAGCCCTGAAAAACCAAGCCCAAAGGTCCATCGAGCCCCGGACAGGAGTGGAGCCCTCCTCTGCCCTGCCCCAGCCACACGGCACTGAGAGGAGCAAGCAGATCCAAGCAGGCTTCAGGGACTGGAATCTCCAGGGGCCGTGAAGGTCCCTCCACCCACAGATACACAGGTCAGTGAGAGAGACGGGCTGAGAGGGGGGTGGGGTATCACCGGGACTTGGTCCCCCTTGGGAGGCAGCCACTGCGTCAGAGGCAGAGGCAGTGGTGACCAGAGGCTCCCAGAGCAGGCAGGAGCTCAGCAGCAGCTCCATTACAAAAGATCTCTGCATTAACCCCCTGAGGGAACTGAGCCTGAGAGGCAGCCCTGCCCCCACCTGAGAACCTGATTTAATCTTACCCTGAATAGCAGCCAGGCCTGCTGCCAAAAGCCCTGAGGCTGGGGAGCAGCATTTGAATCTCAGACCCCAAGCACTAGCTGAGCAGATCTAAGCCAGGAGTGGAGAGGACTCTCAGAAGTCAAGTAACTGGCTGGGAAAATACCCAGAAAAGGGAAAAAAAATAAGACCATAGAAGGCTATTTTCTGGAACAAATGATTCCAAGCTTCCTCTCTGACAAGGAAGAGAACTGCTTACCATCAGGTAAAGACATAGGAGTCAAGGCCTCTGTATCCCAAACATCTGAAATAGATATCACATGGGCTCAGGCCATGGAGGAGCTCAAAAAGGATTTTGAAA
>JAQQSK010000589.1:0-16353 GCA_028658325.1 Potorous gilbertii
GAAGATGGGGTAAGGGAAGGGAGGGATGATAGAAAAGAGGGCAGATTGGTGATATGGGTCTTTAGAATGTCCAGTGTATTGGGGAGGGGGGAGGGGACAAATGGGGGGAAAATTTTCGAACCCAAAATCTTGTGAAAATGAATGTAAAAAGTTAAATAAATAAAAAAAGTACTTAAAGAAAGTTGAAAAAGATCTTCAGTATTATTTGACCACAAATGCCTTAATTGAAAGATTAGAAACTAAAGACCTTTTTACCTTTTCCTTGCCATAAAAATGTTTTAATTATTCCCAGTTGCCAACCAACTAAAATTCACACATCTCAGTTTCACTAGGTTCTCTCCACATTCAACTTTCCAACATTATTTCACTCTGATGCTCTTCATGTGATCTAGGTAGCTACCAAAACTGCTGTTATATATTTTTTATGAGTATTCGAAGTTTGTTTATTCCTCTGACTTCATTAGGGTGTATATTTCCCCGATAAGAATCATTGGGACAGAAAATGGAATGCTCAATCTATTTTCTTATATAATTTAAAATTTAGTTACTGAATAGTTGGACCAATTCCAAACTCCTCCAGTAGCATTTTAAGGTGTCTAGTTTCTGCCAGATCCTATAACATTATGTATGTCTTTTGGCTAATCATCTTTGCCAGGTTCCAGAGCTTTTGGTGATTACTTTTAATTTGCATTTCTTTTACACTAGTGATTAGGGGTTTGTTTCCAAATGGTATTTTATATTTTATTATTTTGGGCATACTCTTCATAGTCTTTTATCATTAATCTGTAGTGGAATAGCTCTTAGTATTTCATTCTTGTCATTATATCAGTTGCCCAAATATCTTGAATATTAAACTATTATCAAGCATAATTCATGCAAATGCTTTTTAATCAAATGACAGTGTCTTCTAATTAATTGATTTTATTCATTCAAATTGCATTTTTAAAACACTGAAAAATTAATGTTGTCATTTTATCTTTTATTATCTTCTTTATCCTTAATTTGGGCAAGTATTCTAGTCCTAATCAGAGCTGTAGAAGATACCGCCTTCACATTCTCTTCGTTTTTTTAAAAAAAAATTATTTATTTATTTTTAGTTTTCAACATTCATTTCCACAGGATTTTGAGTTCCAAATTTTTTCCCAATCTCTCCCCTCCCCACCCTGAAACACTGTGCATTCTGATTACCCCTTTCCCTAATCTGCTCTCCCTTCTCTCACATCCCTTCCTTTCCTTATGCCCATATTCTCTCTTTTCTTGTACGGCAAGAGAGATTTCTATACTCCATTACCTGTATTTCTTGTTTTCCAGTTGCATGCAAAAACAATTCTCAACATTTGTTCCTTAAACTCCGAGTTCCAACTTCTCTCCCTTCCTCCCTCCTCACCCATCCTCACTGATTCTCTTCTATTCTTAATGTAAAAATGTTTAGAGTTAAGCCACTAAAAATGTTTAGAGTTAGGCCACTCATGGATTTTAAACTTGCTTTGTGCTATGATATGAGGTAGATGTGTCAAACAATCAGACATGGGGCTTCCAACAATTCCAACCAGATTAAGATATAACTGAGAAATACTTAACAACATGAGTAAAAATACAATGTAATATAGATGACAAACCAAATCAATATGTGGCCCTAGGGGATAATTAAATATGTTTTAGTGCCCCATCTTTTCTTTATAAGTTTGACAACACTAGGGTAAGATGTTTGTCTAAACCTCTTCTCTACGAAATTGCATTCCAATTACCTCAGCAGTTATTTTCAAAACAGGATTCCTTTTCCCATATTTTATCTTTTGGTTATATCAAACTTCACTGCAATTTTTTGTAATTCTGGTGCTTTCACATTTAGTATATTTCACTGATCTACCTTCATATTTTGTGGGCTGGTTTTTGTATTGTTTTGTTTAGTTTTTTAATCCAGCACAGAATAGTTTGTATGACTATAGCTTTAAAAGATAGATTGAAATCTAGTGCTGATTTATTTTTTCCATGATTTTGGTTTTGTTCTTTGAGATGCATTTTATTATTTTATGTAATTTTATAAAGTGATTGTTTAATGTGATTGGTATAATATTGAATCTATAAATTAAAATTAGGTAGTAGCATTTTTTTAATATTAGCATGGTCTTCTCACGACAGTGACCATCTCTCCAATTATTTAATTTCTAGTTTATTTCTCTAACTTGTGTTTTTATCATATATATTAGATCTTATGCTTGCATGAGAGAAGAGTGTATTCTAGCCCCAGCATCCAATGTAGCAGAGGCACTGGCAGTGGTGGCAGTGGTTATGGCTGCTGCAGCAGCAACAGCAGTGGTGAGTTGCTTCCAGAGTTCTTGGTTCACAGATGGATGTGGGGATTGAGCAACTGATCACAGGAGGATTGTAGGGATCATTTTTGTGGTACTGAAGCGGGATTCTCTTGCCTTCTCTGTTCTTGGATCAGGGTTACAGTCTTAGGTGGCAGTCCAGGGTTCAGAGGGGTCACTGGCATGGTTGAGCATGTACCTGAAATGGAAAGGGAATCCTTCTCATAGTTCCAAGGAAGAAAGTAGTGCTTGTGGTCACTCACAGACTAGAACACCGGACAGGAGAGGAACAGACATATCACCTTTGATCATGACACGTTGGAAGAACTTAAAATTTACAGGTTCCTAGAAGTATCTCTGAAAATAGCTGCACTGGAAATAAATCCTCCACACTAGAAGTAGAGTCCTACCTTAACAAAAAATTTAAAAAGGCAAATATTTGGCTGTGAAAAATAATCAAACATTCTAAAAAATCCTTAGACTATAGAATCTTACTTTGGTGACAAAGAAGATCAAAACATATAACGTAAAGAAGACAATGGATTCAAAGTTCCTATATCCAAAGCCTCCAAGGAAAATATGAATTGGTTGCAGGCCATGGAAGAGCTCAAAAAGGATTTTGAAAATCAATTAAGAGAAGAAGAGGAAATAGGAAGAGAAATGAGAGTGATGCAATAAAATGATGAAAAATGAATCAACAGCTTGCTAAAGGAAACCCAAAAATGCTGAATAAAATAACACTTTAAAAAATAAAGTAAACCAAGTGGCAAAAGAGGTACAAAAAGCCAATGAGGAGAAGAATACCTTAAAAAGCAGAATTGGACAAATGAAAAAGGATATTCAAAAGCTCACAGAAGGAACTAATTGCTTAAAAATGGAGCAAAAGGAAGCTAATGACTCTATTAGGAATCAAAAACTTATAAAACAAAACCAAAAGAATGAAAGAAGTAGAAGACAATGTGAAGTATCTTTTTGGAAAACTGATTTACCTGCAAAATGAGTATAGGATAGATAATGTAAAAATTATTGGACTACCTGAAAGCCATGATTAAAAAAGAGCCTAGACATTATCTTCCAAGAAATTTTCAAGGAAAATTGTCCCGATATTCTAGAACCAAAGGGTAAAATAAATATTGAAAGAATCTACCAGTCACTTCCTGTAAGAGATCCCACAGGGAAAACTGTTAGGAATACTGTAGCCAAATTCCAGAGTTTCCAGGTCAAGGAGAAAATATTGCAGACAACTAGAAAGAAAAAATTAAGTATTATGGAAACACAGTCAGTACAACACAAGATTTAACAGCTTCTTCATTAAGTGACTGGAGGACTTGGAATATGATATTACAGAGGTCAAAGGAGCTAGGATTAAAACCATGAATCACTCATGCAGCAAAACTGAGTTTCAGGGAAACAATAGATAATATTTCAGGGAAAACAATAGATATTCAAAGAAAAAGAGAATTTTCAAGCATTCTCAGTGACAAGAACAGAGTTGACTAGAAAATTCAATTTACATCTCATGAACTGAAGAAAAAGATCATTTAAAGCCATATGGGGTGGGTCAAAGAACTAGGAATCCTCATAAAAAATTATGTGTGTATCACTATATCTTTACATATTTAAAAATTATTTCAACATGAATATAAAATTTAAAAATAGTAATTTTATACAAGCTCAGCTGGTAAAGGTTTAACAATCACATCTCTGAGAAAAGAAAAAAAACAAACTATGTATGACACAATTTTAAGTTTAATTTGAATTATTAATATTATCTCTTTAATATTTTGGTCCAAAATAACAAAATAATAAATTAAGCCTTGATTTCTAATGTTTGCTGAGGTATAAAATTCTCACACTGAAATTTTAATAATCATTGTTATGGGAAGGTAATTTTTCTTATATATACTACTCAAGATTTATTTAGCACTGAATTACATAAAGAATTATGAGATGACATTGTTACTGATAGTATATTCAGACCAAGGAACAAATGGTGAAATGAATTTGAACTGGCTATTCTGTAGGGGAGATAGGGAAAAGACTTTTTAAAAGTGGAGTGAGAGTCATCTTGAGAAAGAATTATGAAGTCTGAATAGACATCAAAGCATGCTATTTTCTTTTTTTTAAGTATCTTTTCCTTTTTGTTCTGTTCCTTCTTTCACAAAATGACTAATGTGGAAATATTTTTACATGATCACACATGTATAACCTATATCAGATTGCTTGCCATCTTGAGGAGGGCAAAGGGAGGTAGGAGGGAGAAAAAATTTAAAATTCAAAGCTTATGCAAAAATGATTATAGAAAATTATCTTCACATGTAACTGGAAAAAATGCTATTGACAAGAAATAAGTAAAGTGGAATGAGATTAGGAGTAGACAATCCAGCTATTAGGACACACGATCCAGTGTTTGAGAGTGAGTGAATTGAGGAAAGTCTATTTGATCACAAGGAGTAACTAACTGAATGTGTAAGTTGTCTAGTCTATGCTAATGCAAATTCAAAAAAATGGTACTTAAAATATTTTAAAGTTTAAAAGAGCATTCATTTTTGTCAAATTTGTCTAGTAATTAGTCTTCTGGTTTGGTTGATCCTGGGTTTGAGGCTTCCCATGGTAGAGTTTTTCCCTAGATTTTCCCCTATGTTCAACCTTCAGTAAAACAACACTTTGCCTTGTCTGTGAACAAGGTATATTGTTTAGGATAGAGGATCTTAACTTTTTTTGTATCATGAATCCATTTTGTTGTTATCTATTTATTTTACATAAGATTAGAGAGTTGCAACTAATAGTCCACTTTGGGGCACTTCTGCTCCACTGTTTTCTCCCATAGAATTCACAATCCTCTATATTTATTCTCTTTCCATTCTTTGCCCTGGAGTTTTGGTGCTGCTCTGATGAATGAACTTCAACATCTATTAGTGGGGAAGAGAATACCACTGGGAGATTAGCAAAATGTAAAATTCCAAAAGTCAATACCAAAAATTACAACTACCCTCAAACATCATGGAACTGCTCAGAAAAGATAGGGTACACTGAGGCTCAGGACAGGGGAAGAGCTCCTCAAGCATGAATGGTAGATAAGATGCATTTAGTGAGTCAATATTTATTTATTTTTCCTGTAAAATTTACTTTAGTAGTGAGTTTTAATACTTGTTTTCTTGATATATTTTGTTTCCCTTTGTGATATTCCTCCTTGATATTTGATAAAGGGAAGGAACAGAAAAGCATCCTAAGTTATCTCTCAATCTTCCATCCTCCCAAGATTGTGCGTGTGTGTATGCAGGTATGTATGTATTTAAGGATTATTTGACTAAAGATAATTGAAACAACTAGGATTGATCAAATTACTTCTATTTCCAACTCTGACAATATCTAACTGTGACTAGGCAAAATATGTGTACTCTTTCATTCACTTAAAATTTCTCACATTAGAGAAGTGAGTAACTTAGAGGAACTCTGTCTCAAAATTTATGATTCTTTGATTTTTCTGCATAAAATCAACTTCTATTTAAAATTATACCAATGGAATTGGATGATTCTCTTGTATTTGATATACTTCTACAATTAATTTAGTCATATTTATGTTATTCCTCCCTAGGATAAAAGGTGACTTACCTGGCACCTAGAAATTTAGGCAATGTGGAAAGTAGAGGAGATAGAGGGATTCCTTAGATGAATGTCATTCCCATCCAAATCAGTAAGAAACAGGGTTTCAAGTGGTTTGGAAATGAGAGCTTGGGGACTACTCCTCATTTCCTTTATAAAATTCAAAAAAAAATGTAATAAATCTTAAGGAAAAACAAAAACAATTTCTCAATTAGATCAACCTTACCTCCTAAAACGGCCAGGTTCTCCTCGAATGGCAAATAATAAATTTACCTGAATAATTTTTACTCATTTCCTTTCCATATACTTGGTTCATGACTATTTATTATACATTTTTAAAATATATACATGCATAAGTTCCCTCTAGGATAACTCCCTGCATGCATCCCAAGAAGTCACATCTCACTGTTTTGACCTATGTTACCACCTATAGACATTCATCCTGCTGCTTTACTTAAAACAATATTCCATGGACAATCAGAGAATCATTGTTTGATGGGGAACTTCTAAATGAATTGCCTTCATTTTAATGAAAAAAGTCTGAATCTCTGGGTGTATCTTCTCTGTGAAACACTCTCAGCTGTGATTTTCTTCATTCTAAGGACTCAGTCTGATAGTATAACCCAGTTTTTTTTTTAATTCAGTTATTTATCTATTCAGTAATTTATTTTTAAATTAGAATCCCCCTATATCCCCAATCTAAAAGTATAATAGCCATTCATGGGCCCAACTTCAATGATGATTAGTATAGATGCTTCAACTTTCTCTGTTCTTCTGATTTGTGCGTGTTCAGTACCTCTTGGGCAGCCTGGTAACACTCCAATTTTGAGGGCCCTCCATATTTGTGCTAGAATTAGGGAAGACTCCCAACAGGATTAAGCCATACTGTAGCAAAGAACTTCTGAGCTACTTCAGCCTCAACCTCCTCTAATAAGTAGTATGCCTCATCATACTACACATGGTGCAATTTTAAAGTGTAAAAGAAGCACCAGGACATCAGAATAAGTGAGGTTCTATCTATCTTATCAAGGGGTTAATACTGTACTGAGATTAATGTCTTATTAAGAAGATACAAAGGAGATACAAATAGAAGGTAACAGGTTTCTGGGCACAGTTTTTAACACTAATGTTTACCAGTTAATATAGCAGTATCCCCAGAAAGTCAGTTTTGCTCATTAAAAACAAACACAAAACATACAGCAAGAAAGAAAAATATAAGCAACTATAGCAATTTATTGTGGTGAAAAGATCCTTTGGAATTGTGAAGAACTGGATTAAGTTCATACCCCTGGTACACCCTCTCAGTGTAATCTTGGACAAGCCATTTAACATGTCAGTACATTGGTAACTCTCTAAGAATAGAATTTAAGGATGAAAATACCTAGTTGCATAGATAAAGAAAATCCGCACACTGATAGGACCTCATACCAGCAAAATCACAAATCTACACCCCTTCCCCAAGACTAAACAGTGTCAACTAATGTTTATTGTTCTAGTGTGAATTCTATACAGGTCGAAATCTTAAAAATTTGAAATATAAATTGACATCATCACAGTTCCATCTTGTTAAATGTATCATAGTACAGTAGAATTTCAGTGCTTTGATGTTATATTACATATCAACTTCAGTCACCATCATAAGGATTATGAAGCACAAAGACTGGACATCACAGGAAAGGTAACTATCTTGTTTAACAAAGTTAAGAGTAGCAAGATAGTGTACATTACTAGAAATCTTAAAGGCAAATAATTAAAAAAAATAATTTAAAGATATGAGCCCCCTAATTTCTAATTTTTCCTACAAAATTATATTCTTAAAATTGAACTTACCTGTCAAGTCATTCCCATTTCACTTTGAAATATAACTTTCTTTTAAATAAAGTCATAAAAATCGCATTCTTTCAATTTCTGTTGGTAATCAACTGTGACATTAAATGGCATAAATCTTTGCTCAATTCATTTCCTGCTTCTTTGAAGAAAATGAAAATAAAGTATATCTTGAAATACTGATTTTACAAGCAGAAGAAATTTTAACTCTCCTAAATTTCTCAAAGTTTCCTTTGGGATCATTTTTTCCCTTAAGGATGTCATCCACCTGTACAACTGGAAAAATTTTGCTTCACTCTTTAATTTCAAATGACAGGTTGAAATCCATAATTTTTGATGTTTCAAGCCAATTTCAAAAGAATTATTCAAAATGAGGATGTGCGCTTTCCAGTTAATCTCCCAGGCTGTACCAATAAAAGAGGGAAAAAATAATTTGAAGGTATGTGAATGATCCACATTGCTCAGTTTGTCAATTTTTCTTCTGAGACTGAGCCCTGAGAATATCTTTTGACTTCCTTCCCATTTTTTTTCTTACCCACAATACTTGCTACTTGAGGATAAATCACATTAAAGTTTACAATAAACTCAATGCATTTTTGAGATTGAGTTTTTTTATTAAAACCTATCATGTATTGGGTTTTTTTTCCTGTCTTTTATTCAGATTTTGTTAGTCTACAGAAGTCCTGCTACAGAAATTACCTGTACCAGTGCAAATCAGAAAAACCTCTGTGACTTACTGTCCTAGAGAATCAAGGCACCAAGAGTTTAAACAACTTGGCAATGGTCCTTTGATAAGTATCAGAGGCAAATTGTCTACTCCAGGTAGTTTTAAGTACAAAGCAGACTCTGTAGAAGAGTGGTCTCCAAACTGTCATGATGTGTGTGATCAACAATTCAGCAATCAACCATTACATCTGCAATGAATATCCTCAATTTGTCTTCAATACAATTATACAACAGCCTTTATCAATTACCTATCAACAGTTTCCCTCTATTTCCTTTCCTCTCTTGGCTGCCCCAGCTTTGACCCTCCAGGACATTTATAACCTTATCTTGATCCACATAAAATTCCCTTCATAAATCACCCCAAAACACCATCATAATATATTCTCTTTCTCTCTCATTCTGTATGTCTGTCTGTCTCTGTCTCTGTCTCTGTCTCTTTGTCTCTCTGTCTGTCTCTCTCTCTCTCTGTCTGCCTTTGTCTCTCTGTCTCCGTTTCTCTATATCTATATAGAGAGACATAGATATATAAATATCACACACACAAATTCACCACCACCAAAAAAAAAGTTGTTCTTCATTTCCAAGAGGACCAATGATATCATGGGTGATGTCTTTATTTGTGTATGAATTAGATTTAGGTGAGGCAGAGTTGCACAAAGTCATCAACCTTACCCACCCTTCTTCTAGTCATCAAAGTGCAGTGGTAAGACTAAGGTCACAAGAATAGTAATTGCTGGGGATATAGCAGATGGCCTTGGTATTTTAGATGTCTAACTGAACTTTAAGCACTGCACAAAGCCTTATTTAGCCACCTTTTGGCCACCAGAACAGATTTTTCTTATCTATCCATTTAACAGTGGGTGAAAGTAGACACCAAATGTGAACATTCATAAAAAGGGTTTGGCAAGTCCTCACACCAAAAGGTTTCATCTTTCTTAAACATCTCATACACCCCACTGGAAAAGAATTGCTTGCCACTGTTTGTTCTTTAATCTCGAAGAGAATCATGGCATCAGGGAGGTGATGGTATAATGTGCAATTAAACTGGATTTAAGTGAGAGAGGACTGTGGAAAGTCAAAGCCTCTCTTTCTCCTCTGGAGTCATCTGGTCCTGTGGCCAGATATGAATCAGGACACTGGAGATGGCCCAGAATGAGCTAAGATTTTTAACAAGTCTCAGTTTGACTGAGGCAGTGACCACTCAGTGATTTAAGGCTTAATAAAATGAGGCAAAGAATGGTCTCTTTAAAAAAAAATGATCTGGGAAGGGAAGACCTTCAGGGTCTCTGAGGAAACAGAAACAAGTGTTCTTTACATTCATTCTTAGGCAGCGTCCAAAAAGTGACCAAATAGGGAACAAGAGTGATTTGAGATTAAGGCTGGTCTTTAAGAAAAAACAAAGAAAACAAGAAAAAAAGTTTCAGAGATTAAAATTTACATTCCCTTTGGGCAGAGCATGCCCTGGTAGGGGTTTGATACCCCATATGGAGAGAGAAGAAAGAAAAGAAAGAAAGAAGGAAGGAAGGAAGGAAAAGAGAGAGAGAGAGAAAGAGAGAGAGAGAGAAAGTGTTGCCCAACTGGACATTTGACTCCTAATAGCAGCTCCTTCTCTACTCACAGAGTTTGCTGTTTGTCCATTCCCAAACAGGACCAAAAGGTCAAGGTCTCCACTGCATCCTTGTCCTTCTCCTCCAGTTGTCCCAATCCATATATAACCACTGGACCCAGATGGCTCCAGGGGACAAAGTAAGGCTGATGATTTTCTACAACCCTCCCTCACTTAAATCCAATTCATTTACTTGAAAGGAATGAACATAGATGTGGTATATTCTAGATATTACTTCATTGTCATTTCCCACAAAGTCACTCTATTTCTGAATTTTCAGTAGTGGATACCATCACAATCCCATTCTCCCAGGATCTGATTCTTGGTTGTCCAAGCACCCCATGGTTGAAATTATTCTTTTCAAAATATAACAGTGACCTGTCAATTGCCAAACCTGATAGTCATTTCTCAATCCTTATCACTCTTGATTTACCTGCAGTATTGTATTGATAATGAATTTTTGATTATTGTTAATGTAATTTTGCTTCTTAATGTGAAACTTTTTCCCATCCATTAATAAGCCCATATGACCTGCCTGGTTCACAAAGAAGTCTGAGTCACATGGAGCCTGTGGTGGGAGGAGCTTGCTGAACAGATGGAAGAGGTAGGGGGGAACAGGAAGAGGCAGAGCTGGAGCAGAACTGAGAGGAAGTTTAGTCATGACACTAATCTGAGCTAAAAAGGATGCAGGCAAGCAGGTTGCTGGATAGCATGCTGGTTTGTAGGAAGCCAATTAGAGGAAAGGCTTGGGGATGGTGTTGTCCTCTGCATTATTATTGTGTATAGATTTTTGTATTTATGATGGATTTGACTGTATAGTGTCTGAACAAATATTTTGGCTCTCTCTTCCATGTGTAGAATCTGTTATATTTCACATTTCATGATTGGTACTACAAATGACAGCAGGGATTGGATTGTGAAATATAGACTTTTATTTGAAGAAATGGATATCCCAGAGTGAGAGGATTTGTTTTATTCTCCCTAACAAAAGAATGGGACATAAGTTCAAGGCTCTGTGAAAACTTGGAAGTAAAACTACAGAAGAGAGAATTCAGAGACTTAGAAAGATGTTTGCAAGAAATACCAATAGAACCAGGGAAAGAAATGACAGGAACATGAAGAAAGGGATGGGCATTATAATCAAGCTATCATATTATATGTAAAAGCAGAGGCAAGGTGCTAAAAGAGAAAGCTCAGATGGAAAGGGAATTACCTAGAAAGTTTCAGGTCATAGAAGAAAAATCTGTTATTAGTTTAACGCACAAAACAAAGCAAAAGAGTAACAAGAGGAAAGACGTGTGGGCAGCTTCTCAGGAAGAAGCACAATGGGAGAATCAAGGGGGGAACACAATGTTTGGGGAGGTAATTGCAGATTTTGCTCAGCAGGAGGTTGCAGATATTTTGAGTCAGTTCACCCAAAGGATGGAAGAATAGTTGGTATCTTGGCTGATGAGAATCAGTGAAAAAGATAAACTTCCTTGAGGAAGAAGACCAATTGCCAGGAGATTCAAAGTCAGAATAGATTGACAAGAAAAGAATTGTTTACTGCTCTATTGAGAGCAGAGGTAGATTTTGGAGGAGTAGATGGAATTCCAACTAATGAATTATACAAAATGTATTGAGAAAAGGCACTTGATATTATACTGAGCATGGAAATAGAACTGCCCCTACGGATCCTTCTAGAACATTGCATCCAAGTTCTTCACACCTGCAGGGAGAATCAGAGATTGGTCAGGCCCCAATTCAGATTAGAGGAAGTATACCTTTAGCCACAATGGTGACCCCAAAACTGCAAATTGGAAAACAGTAAATAACAGAGAATGAGACTATGATAGTGGGTTCATGAACACCAAAATCATGGCTGACCCTATCTATCCTGCTTCTGGTTATTGTCTCCTTGTTTGTTTTTAGTTCTTTTGTTGGTTCACCCTGTTTGTCAGATTTGTTTTCTGCAAGCTTAATACCCTCCACATGTAGATGCCTAATCTCTTACATTGGGTGCCACTCCCTGTGCACGACAGTAATGTGCCATCCCTGTACCTTGTGTTGACCAAGTTCTGGATGCCAGCTTGAGAAATGACCTCTTGAATGGGACCTTTTGGAGGAGTAACAGTTCTATGTCCTATTTCAGCAAGAAATGTGTGTGTTCATCTTTCATTGCTGAAGAAGACCATGCCATCAGAGAAATAATGACATGCCTTCCACTTGACTTTGTTTTGAGTGAGGCAGGGCTGGGTAGGTCACCAGCCTTACTACTTCTCCAGAGTCATCTGAATCCAGTGACCAGATGTTCATCAGAATGATTGCAGATGACCCAGGCTGAGGCAATTGGGGTTAAGTGACTTGCCCAAGGTCACACAGTTAGTGAGTGTCAAGTGTCTGAGGTAAGATTTGAACACAGGTCCTCCTGACTTCTGCACTGGTGCTCTGTCCACTGCACCACGGAGCTGTCCTCAGCAAGAAGTAGCTGGAAGAAGAGATCTTTGCTCCTTATCCCAAAATTGTAGGCCCCATTCATTTGAGGGGTATGATGGGATTCTTGTGCTCAAGCCCTACTCTAAGATATTGTTTTATGAGCTTATTTTTGTGATCCATGTTATATTTTTATAAAGTTTATTTATACTAGTTGCCCAAGATACTGTTTTGTATGCTTACTTTCTGTTATCTCTATTCAAATTCTATTGATACCAGTTGCCCCATTGACCTATGTAAGGGATAAGAAAGGTCTGGGAGCTGAATGTATTGGAAGTGCATTTTTGTTTAATGTTAATGTAATTTTGCTTCTTAATGGGAAGATTTTTCACATACATTAAAGTGCCCGTGTCACCTGTCTGGATCACATGGAAGTCTGAGTCACATGCAGCCTCTGCAGTGAGAAGCTTGCTGAATAGGGGGAACAGAGTTGGAGCAGATCTGAAAAGAAGTTAGAGAGCAATCAGAGCTGGGAAGGATGTAGGGAAGCAGGTAGCTAGCCAACATGACAGAGAGATTGTTTGCGATTTGTTTAAGAGAACGGGTTTGTGAGAAGCCTGCAGAGGAAAGACTTGGGAATTGTGTTGTCCTCTGCATTGTTATTGTGTATAGCTATCTTTGTTACTATGGTGGATTTGGCTTTCTGATGCTGGAGTTTGGCTTTTTGGTATCTGAATTAACATTTTGTTTCTGCCTTTCATGTGGAGAGTCTGTTTTATTTCACAATTCAGAATTGTGCTGTGTATTCATGACCACTGTAGGCACTGTGAATATCATATGGGCACTACAAATATTTGACAAAGAGGACCATTCTTTCCTCACTGGTGTGCTTCCAAAGCCTGTTCATTGTGCTCTTATATGTGTTCACTTAAATAGAGAAACAGATAGACAGATAGATAGATGATGGATAGACAGATAGATATTTGTAAACAGAATTTCTTAAATGGTTTTAAATCTTTAAAATGAAAAGTATTATTGGGGTTTGAAATCCATCTGCTAAAAATCTGAACATGGAAAACCTTGTTCTTCTTCATGCATGTCTTCATATGTCTTCATAATTACATTTGAGGTTTTCTTGGCAAAGATACTGCAATGGTCTGCCATTCACTCTTCTAGCTCATTTTATAGATGAGAAAAGTGTGGCAAATAGGGTTAATTGACTTGCCTAGGGTGACACAGCTAGTGAGTGCCTGAGGTCAGTTTTGAACTGACGGTGAGTAGTCCTGACTGTAGGGTGAGCACTCTACTATGCCATCTATCTACCCTATAGAAAACTTACTGTTTTTCTATAACAACTTATTGACAGCAGAGAAAACAGAAATTTATTGAAATAAATTGAAATTAGAACCAGACCTTTGAATCACTGTGTCACACTATTAAATCAAGATGCAGCACTAATTCAAAAATAATGAAGCATATTCAATTTTGTTGCTGACACAAAATGTAATTGTTAGCAATAGTTTAGTCATAAACCAAAATACTATTGTGCCATTAATATATTTTCAAAATATTATTTCACCATATAATTTCATCCATTTTCAACATCTGTTTTTATGTTTTATACAGTATAGAATTATAAGTGCAATAGTATAGTGTATAATTTAAAAATAAGTATACAAATATTGGGGTACACACCAAATATTCTACTGGAAATTAATGATAAAAGTACTTAAAAACCACTATCAGAACACTATGCCACTTTTTAAAATGTATATGGTACTTTAATATGTAATAATAATTTACTCGGGAGTTCTCCCTCCAGAACTTGTTCAGGTCACCTTCAATTGTCCGTTCCCTTTGAATGGAAGGCTAGAGGATAGAGCACTGAACTCCCTCCCCAAAAAATCTTCCTTTATAAAGGGCTCACTACCTTCTGGTAACTACATTTTCTGTTAGTTATTGTCCTTGGCTTTGATTCCGTGGAACATCCTGCCTCCCCCCTTAGTCCTTCCACTTCACTACCCTTATCAGCATAATTTTGTGTGTTGTATTCTTTAATTATATTGCAAACTCCATGTGAGCAGGGATTATCTCTTTCTTATTTTGATGTCTAGCACTTACCACAGTGCTTGGCATTTAATAAATGTTTGAGTTATCGAAGGTCACCTATGGGGTGTTTCATAAGTTTCCTTATCTGCAAAAATGATGATATGATATCTCACAGGTATGTTGTGGGTCTAAAATGAGACACTATGATTGAAAACCCATTAGTGAAAATTGCCAGATATCATGTAGTAAGCATGCTTAGGTATTTTCTACAAATTTTCTCAACCATTCAACCTTAAAACAAACAAACAAAAAATACAACTGTAGAGTAATAGCAACTAAATCAAAAAAGCAGGAAAAAGGAGAAAAGAGGAAAGGGAAAGAGAGGATCAGGAGCAGAAAGAAGGGGAGGAGGAAGAGGAGAGGGAGAAGAAAAAGAAGGGGAATAGGAGGAAAAGAAGAAAGAGGAGGAGGAGAAAAAAGTAGGAAACTGGTAGGGAACAGTTCTAAACAAATGTGGATCACTATTATTGGAGCAAGTCCATGGAAAATAGAACAAGATACAGAAGTTCTCACTCTTCTAACTGAGACATCTACTTCTATTTCCTACTATTACACTACTTTTTCCTTTCCACTCATTGAAGTTATAAACCAAAAATAAGGGTCTGTTTGTTTGTTTTTACTGAAAATGGAGGGAGTAAGATCCTTTGTCAAATTAGATTAGTGATTGATCAGGTAATTGTGTTGTGACAATATCCCACTAAAAATTATTTTTAAAATGTTTTCTTAAATAAGGCATAACTTACCATAGTCATATTTTATTCTTTTGGTCTGAAACTTAGAAATCAGTTTACTTCTTGGTAAATAGAATTGGTCTTCTCTCTCTCCACCTAATCTCTCAATGGCAGTGTTTCCTAAACTTCTTTTGATAAAAGACATCATTTTTTGAAAGGAAAAGAAAAATGGGAATGTACCTCTAATAGAAATACATTTACTTGCTTAAATTATACACATAAATTATTGATAATTATGCTATAAAATTTATATAGAATAGACATTTAAAAAGGATGACAGAAATTAAATGTTATTTGATATCAGTGTCTAGAGAGTTACTAGGATTTATTGAGTTGGGGATAGGGAATTGGGAATGACATGACTATTCCTGCATTTTTAGAAAAAACACTTTGAAGGGGGGGCGGAGCCAAGATGGCGGAGTAGAAAGACTCACCTATGCTAGGTTGCGCAGAAACACAGTGAAGGAGATTTCCGTTGCAGAGAGCCCTGAAAAACCCACTGCAAAGGTACCCGGGACGGGAGCCGAGTCCTGTCCTGCTGAGCGCTCCCCTCCCCCACACCAGCCACGCGACACTGAGAGGAGCCAGCAGACCCAAGCAGGTGTCACGGACCTGAATCTCCGAGCGGCTGCGAAGGTCCCTCCACCCACAGACAAACAGGTCAGTGAGAGAGACGGGCTGAGAGGGGAGCGGGGGATCTCCGGGACTCGGACCCCCTCAGGAGGCTGCGGCTGCCACAGCAGAGGCAGAGGCCACTCAGGCAGGACCTCCACCCCAGCTCCATTACAAAAGATCTCTGCATAAACCCCCTGAGGGAACTGAGCCTGAGAGGCGGCCCTGCCCCCACCTGAGAACCAGCAGATAAGCTCCCATTGACGAGCTGTCAGGCCTGCTGCCAAAAGCCCTGAGGCTGGGGAGCAGCATTTGAATCCCAGACCCCAAGCACTAGCTCAGCAGATCTAAGCCAGGGGGGTGGAGAGGACTCTCAAAAGTCAAGTAACTGCCTGGGAAAATGCCCAGAAAA